>CM059201.1:10262755-10280507 GCA_030323885.1 Branchipolynoe longqiensis
ACGTGACCCTCACTCGGGCTACCCCACCTATCGCCCACAGCGACATCCTCGTATTACCATATTATTACATCTCCCCTTCTTTTTATTTTTAAGGAGATCAGAGAACTGTGTGAAATTACTCAATGCAAATAAATATTCTATTGTACTAACATCCATTTAGGGTAAACAGAATATTGTGACGACCCATCCTTCAGTCTGTCGTCAAGTTTGTTATCTATGCCGAGTTACATCAGTAATTAACATGGCAAAAATTCTTACGACTAACATGACGGGGAAAAAAACAAAAAAAAACAAAAAAAACTATGAAATAACAAAATGATTATCGTAAAAACCACACCCGGATTGTCTGTGTGTATTTCGGTCTGACTTGCTAACGTCTTGGTTTGTTGCGGATTATTACACATGGTTAACATTATCATTTTATATTACTCGTTTACCGCATCGAATACTTGGTTTCAATGTCTGAAATACTTAGCTCTATGTTAGTCCAACAACTACTTTCAATCATACCATTTCTTTGTACACGTGGTTGGCAATTATGCTTTGCCGGTGTCAATTGTTTTTCCGTGCTGTGGCAGACTATTTTTGTGTTAGTTGATACTATCATGGTAGTCGCCCACTTGGCAGGTCAAGCTGCACTGCATGGCATTGGATTGTTATTCAGCTAACAGTCAGTTGTCGCCGGCTACACTAATTACTCCTATTAATATTTTCCTTCTATTTTTTGTTCAACTTTTTTTAATTTTTTAATTCTATTCTTATTATTCCGCTTTATTTATCCTTTTTTGTTTCTTCTATTTATTTTTTCCTCTCTTTCTATTTACTATTATACTTTTTTTTTTACTATTAATCTTTTATTTTTTTTTAAGTATCATTGTTTCTGACTTCAGCCACGCCTAATCGATCTGGTTTCTTGCATGTTCGTCCGACCCTGGTTACATAACCATTTACTTTGGGTCGGTTATTACTTACTAATTGGCCTGTTGCATGTTTGTATTGTATCATTTCTTTGTCAAGTTGGATGTTCGGAATTTTGAACAAATGAATTCGATTTCTTCTTAGTATTTTCCCGTTCTCGGTTTGTATTTCATAGTCACGTGTGTTTGGCTAGTTTGCTTTGGTGATTCGCCCGGTTGCCCATTTACCCTCATGTGTTCTATACCGAATTTGATCATGTATGCTCAATTGTTTGTGTGGTTTTGCTGCGTGTTTGTTATAGTACTTTCGTTGTCTCTCTTGAATTTTCTTGAAGTCATCGACTTTAGACTTTTGCACTTCAGGTTTTAATTTTCTGTCAATCGTAGGTAATTTTGAATTTAACCTTCTGCTCATTAGCAACTGAGCTGGTGATGCATTTAGCGTTTCTAAAGGCGTGTTACGGTAGTTTAGAAGCGCTAAGTTGTAGTTCATGTTACTGGCTAGTGCTTTTTTTATCAAATTTTTTACGGTCTGCACGTAGCGCTCCACTTGCCCGTTACTTTGCGGGTAGTGGGGATTGGAAGTGATATGTTTGAAATCATATTCTGTTTCAAAATTACGAAATTCACTACTGCTGAATTGTGGACCATTGTCCGATATTACTATTTTCGGTATTCCATGTATCCCGAAAATTTCTGAGAGTGCTTTAATTACATTCGCTGAACTTGTCGAATTTAATTGACGTATTTCAGGGAATTTGGAATAGTAGTCAATGACAATTAGAAATGCTTTGTGTTCTATTTC
This sequence comes from Branchipolynoe longqiensis, assembly GCA_030323885.1. Lineage (NCBI taxonomy): Eukaryota > Metazoa > Annelida > Polychaeta > Phyllodocida > Polynoidae > Branchipolynoe > Branchipolynoe longqiensis. The sequence continues at coordinate 10,264,478 of CM059201.1, forward strand.
AAAAAGGTCTGTTCCTACTTTCTCGAATGGCTTGTTGGGAATGTGATGGGAAATCATCGGCTCTGCATTAGGTGTATTTCTGTATTGCTGGCAAATGACACACTGGCCTACTTTATCCTGTATCTGTTTACTCATACCCGGCCAGAATACGTGGTCCCGGGCAAACTGTTTGCACTTCACAATTCCCATGTGCGTTTCGTGTACTAATTCCAAAACTACTGGGCGCAACGTACGTGGTATGACAATTTGGGTGCCTTTCAGTAGAACATTGTTACTGAAGGTTATATCGTCTCGAAATCCGTAAAAAGGCCTTACGTCATTGGACAGATTTATGTTACTCGTTGGCCATCCCTCATTTACTATTTTGACAACTTTCTGCAGAGTTTCGTCAGCTTTCGTTTCTAGTTCAATGCGTTTTAACAGGGCGCAAGACACGTCGATACTTGCTATTGACACACTTTTGTCGAACAGGTTTTGTGGTTCAGTAGTTGCACCGTGCGCTCTTGACAGGGCATCTGCAAAATACATTTCGGATCCGTTAATATGTTTTACCACTATATTATAGTTTTGCAGCCGCATTCGCATGCGCTGCATACGAGCTGACAACAAATGCAATGGTTTACTCATGATTCTCACCAGTGGTTTATGGTCCGTTTCAATCAAAATTAGTTTACCAAACACATATTCATGGAACTTAACGCACCCGAAACATATGGCTAACAACTCTTTTTCGATCACCGCATACTTGGACTGTGTCTCGTCCAGAGCTTTGGACGCCATGGCCACTGGCCTGCTGTTTTGGAACAATGTGGCACCCAACCCGGATTTTGATGCGTCAACCTGAATTGTAATAGGTTCTTTTACATCGTAATAGTTTAGAACTGGGGCAGTTATCAGTAACTTTTTTAATAAGGCAAACGCTTGGTCCTGCTCATATTGCCAGTGCCATGCCGTATTTTTTTCTAGCACTGTTCGCAACGGTTTGGTTATCTCCGAGAACTTGGGTATAAATTTGCTTACGTAGCCTACCATTCCCAAAAACCGTTGGATACCCGCCTTATCCGTGGGTGTAGGCATGTCTACAATGGCTTGTAGCCTCTCAGCATTTGGCTTTAACCCTGCTTGTGTTAATACATGCCCTACGTAGTTGACTTGTGTCTGACAAATTTTGGATTTTTTAGGATTTAACTTTAAATTTGCTTGTCGTGCTCTGATGAAAACTCCTTCCAAATTTCGATTATGCTCTTCTATTGTTTTACCGTAAATGAGTATGTCATCTGTGACTACGTTTACTCCAGGCAACTCCTTTAAAATTTCGTTCATCTCATTAATAAAAATGTCTCCAGCCGTTTTAATGCCAAACGGCAGACGTGTATACCGATACCTCCCCCACGGTGTGTTGAATGTACACAATTCTGAACTTCGTTTATTCAACTCAATTTGCCAGTAGCCACTATTCGCGTCTAGCACTGAGAAATACCTAGCTCCAGCTGTTTTCGCAATAACCTCCTCTATCGTTCGTGTCGGGTAGGGCGTGCGCAAAATGGCTATGTTCAACTTTGTTGGGTCGAGGCAGACTCGAATTTTATTAGGTTTGCGCACTACTGTGATGGAACTGACCCACGGGGTGGGCTCTACTTGCGGTACAATTACACCTAATTTAAGCATCTTGTCTATCTCGTCTTTGACCTGGTCTGCTACAGCATGGGGAATTCTACGCGGTGGGTCTACGCAGGGGGTTACATTGTTATCAATAAAAATATTGGCATCTGTTTTAATAGTCCCTAGCCCTACAAAGATATCATTATATTTTTTTACCAGGTTGTTAGCTTCAGCGTTGATATTCTGTAGCTCGTCCGTTGACGCACGGACTGTCTTCTGACGCTCGGACTGCAGTTGCCGCATTCTGCCACGCTTGACTCCGACAAGGCACCCCCGCTTGATGAGTTGCAACTGCACGCAGGCGTCCCTCCCGAGGATTGGGGTTCCCTCCGCAGTGACTTGAAAACGCACGTCAATTCCTTCTATGGTTGTGTGGACTTCACCCTCGGGGATGATACGATGACCTGAGTACGTTACCAGGATACTTGATGATGGGTGTAAGACAGTGTTTTGAAGTTTCACATAAACGCTCTTTGGTATTATGTTGGCCTGTGACCCTGTGTCGAGTTTGAAGTCTACGTATTCATTTTCTAGCAATATCGTCGTGAACCACAGTTGGTTATTTCCGCCTTCGGGACATGACACCTCCCTGATGTACAGTTCGTCGCTGTCACTGTCGGGCTGGTCATGTGTCTCTTGCTGTTGTTCGTTGTCTACTTTGATTTCGCCTACATATGACTTATTGCGGTTTTTTGCTCTGCAAACTTTCTGAAAATGTCCTAACTTTTTGCAATAGAGACATGGCTTGTCTCGAGCAGGACACTGGTCTATCGCATGATAGTACCCGCACTTGTTGCACTGTACCTTTGGCTGGTTGAATGTCGGTGGCCGCTCTGTCCGACCACGTGGCGTCACTGACGCGTATCGGGACTGACTTGCACTCGTAGTTGGGCGTTTTCTGATGAAATCGACACACTCAGCAATGCCAGTCGTTGCTTCTGTTAACTGGTCTTGACTATTCTCATTTAGTCTACACATATCTCGACACTGGTCTAACATCAGGTTCGGTGTCTGTAAGAGTCTTTCTCGTAGTTTATAGTCCTTCACTCCACACACCAACCGGTCGCACAACATGGAATCCTCCAAACTGCCATAGTCACATAAGTGTATACGATGCTGTAATTGCCGCATGTAAGTGTCCATACTTTCTGTTGTCTGGTTGTAGGAGTTGAATTTATATCTTATTACTGTCACATTGGTGTGGCCCGTGCAGTATTTTTCGAACGCCTCAATCAGTGGCGCAATCTTGTCTTGTTCACTGTCGTCCAATTTAAAGTTCAAATGCACTTTTTGAGCCTCCTTACCTGCTACATGCAGGAAAATGCAGCATTGCACCTTTTCTGCTTTGTTTGACGCACCTGAAGCTATGGCGTAAATGTCATATGAATGTAGCCATTCACGCCAGTTCAACGCCATGTTGCCCTCTAAACTTAGAGGACCCGGTGGCTTTAAGCCTGTGAGCGCCATTTTGTTCGTTCTTCTATATCTGACACCATGTAGAGACAACAAGTGAACGCCACGACAACCAGGACACAAGTGGTTTATTATTAGTTCCTCTCTCCGCGCTTCACGTGACCCTCACTCGGGCTACCCACTCTATCGCCCACACGCGACATCTCGTATTACATATATTACAACACCGAGCCCATATTTGGCAACCATATGCATGAGGTGAGTGGTGACAGGATATGGAATCTGTTTTCTGGGAAAATTACTGACTTAGCACGGATGGGAAATCCAGCAATAGACTTGGATATCTAAATGAGCACCATACAAATTGCACACCTTTCGAGAACAGAATAATTTGATCTGACCACAAAGACCCAAGAATAATTTTATTTACAGATAAAATCAAATCAAATCAAAACCAGTGTATTATGCAACTTGAAGTAATTAGATCAAATGTGCTAAGTTGGCGTTGAGACTGGTCAGTGGATGCACTACTCATGTGTAAGCGCAGATCTGGTCTGTGTCGGCAGATTTTAACAAAGCCGATACTTGGCTATTGTATCAGATGCCTCATTTGCCCTTCGGCAAAGGACACTGATCCGTTTGTAGGCGGCTTCGTGGGGTGTCCTGCCCGCCATAGCTACTACTCCCGGCATGTGGCCGTGTCAGGAGATGGGTCTTCCAGCAGACTGCATGACCAGCTCACGAGCAGCTCACAAACAAGGTAGCGCCACTGCTTGCGATACCCCACTCAGTTTCAGTATTCTGATCTTCTGCGTGACTGGAAGTAACCTGACAGTGGGAACCCCGTATTAAATTGCAATGCTTGGACCCATTTGCAGTTTGGGCTATTTTCCGTTTTAACCAGTGGGCCACAACTGGTTAATCAAAGGCTGTGGTATGTGCTGTCCTGTCTGTGTGAAAGTGCATATAAAGGACCCCTTGCTGCTTATCGAAAAGAGTAACCTTTGTGGTGGCAGCGGGTTTCCTCCAAAGAAATATGTCAGAATGACCATATGTTTGATGTCCAATAGCCAATGATAAAAGTCAGTGTTCTCTAGAGGGGTCATTAAATGAAACAAACTTTGTTTTGTCCTGATATGGCCACAGATCTTCCTAAGATGTGAACCCCCAATCAATCACTCACACTCATGTACATGTGACCCTGTATTCGGTGAGTGTGCTCATGTCCTGTATTCGTCAACAGTTGCTCGCATCATGGTATCCCAGTGTGGCAGGACTATAAAGTTGCCATGAGAGCACACTATCACCAGTCAGTACTCATCCTTATATGACCTTGGATGTTTCTAAAGTTACCGTATATGTCCCAAGAGAAGAGCGCTAACCAATCGACACACACACCCCATTTCAAGATTGAAAGCATGCACAAATTCACGATCATATTCAAACTGAATGCACATAAAATAAGACAATCCCACTTTATTTCAGAGGCACGACAAAAACAAATCCATGAAATTCTTTAACTTTGAATAGACGCACATCCATATGTCTGCACTCTCACAGTGCGCGTCTATTGGGGCATATACGGTACTAATTTATGGAGTAGTTACTTTCTTATTTTATTATTTATTATTACTGGTACAGGATGGTTCACTAATCATAAGTGTTATTAATAATATGTCGACTACAGGAGTAGGTGAAAAAACATACGGTTTCCAGTTAGTACAACTAGTAGTGTACCCACATCCCCCTTCATGAAGCAGCATTTTACTTCCTTTGCCTACCCCATATCTTATTGCCGCTGTTATTATCCTCCCATAATGCAATAGCCTTTTAACTGCAATATTACATTCCCAGTGGGTGGGTAATGATTTATGTAAGCAAATAGCGTTTTTGAATGTTTTTATTGGTAATAATGGACTAGTTTTTGCACCAATAAAAGAACGTTTAATATAAGGATTTGTTTAGCACCGATACATTTTATAAATGGAAAATTGTGTTATTGTGAGGATTGGTACTGAGGTAGGTAATTTTGTTTCATTTAACGATGAATCTAGGGCACTTTGATTTTCATATCATCAGCTATTGAACATCAAACATATGATCATTCTGATATATTTCTTTGGAGGAAACCCACTGCCGCCACATAGGCTACTCTTTCCGATAAGCAGTAACAGATCTTTTATATGCACTTTCCCACAGACAGGACAGCACATATCACAGCCTTTGATGAACCAGTTGTGGACCACTGGTTGGAACGGAAAATAGCCCAAACTGCAAATGTGTCCACCGACACTCTACCGCCTGAGCTACGTCCCGCTCCGGTACTATGGTTGGTAGGCTGACTTCATAGTTTCACAGAGAATGGTTTTGGGAATCTTTGACTACTGTTTTCATTCTCGGGGTACACAGCTAGCTATGCCTATGACTCTAACCTTTTGATACTGGCAGCTTGTGTCAGGTTGTGTCAGGCAGGTCGACCTGTGGACTGACACTTGCAGCAATATAATAATATTTGCAATATTATTATATTGTATCCATGTTGGATGGATGCAATATAATAATATAATGAATAATTTTAAGACACAACTCTCCATAATTAAGCATTCTGAGCTAAGAAACATACAATTTCAATCACTTTACAGGTTGACATCACCATTGACTAGATATAAGTCATTCTTGTTCTAAATATTAAAATGTCAAATGTGACAACAAAAACGCTAATACACTGGGTGCAGCATTTGATAGCTGCACCCAGTGTATTAGCACTTACTTGATACTTGTCACTTCTTAGCCTAGCAATCGGCATTAATAGGAGAGGGGAAGGACTGGTTAGCTCAGTGTCAGGATAATGTGACTGAGTGGGATATCGGATCATTTTGCCGGTGGCCTGTTTTCCCAGTGGGGCAGCACTGTAAAATCGTCATGAGCGCGCACTGTCACAAGTCGGTACCTGTCCTGATATGACCTTAAATGTCGCAAGTAGGTCTTGTCCTGTTAGCTGATAAATGATATTAATCGCCACATCCCATCATCATTCTAGTGAATATTGAAAGTAGGTCTTGTCCTGTAAGCTGATAAACCCTATTAATAGTCACATCCCGTCATGATTCTAGTGAATATAGAAGGTAGATATTGTCCGGTTAGCTGATAAACGCTATTAATAGTCACATCCTGTCATGATTCTAGTGAATATAGAAAGTAGGTATTGTCCTGTTAGCTGATAAACGATATTAATAGTCATATCCTGTCATGATTCTAGTGAATATAGAAAGTAGGTATTGTCCTATTAGCTGATAAATGATATTAATAGTCATATCCGATCATGATTCTAGTGAATATAGAAAGTATGTCTTGTCCTGTTAGCTGATAAACGATATTAATAGTCACATCCCGTCATGATTCTAGTGAATATAGAAAGTAGGTCTTGTCCTGTTAGCTGATAAATGATATTAATAGTCATATCCGATCATGATTCTAGTGAATATAGAAAGGAGGTATTGTCCTGTTAGCTGACAAATGCTATTAATACTCAAATCCCATCATGATTCTAGTGAATATAGAAAGTAGGCCTTGTCCTGTTAGATGACAACCGATATTAATAGTCACATCCCATCATGATTCTAGTGAATATAGAAAGTAGGCCTTGTCCTGTTAGCTGACAAACGATAATAATAGTCACATCCTGTCATGATTTTAGTGAATATAGAAAGTAGGTCTTGTCCTGGTAGCTGACCAATGGTATAAATAGTCACATCCTGTCATGATTCTAATGAATATAGAAAGTAAGTATTGTCCTGTTAGCTGACAAACGCTATTAATAGTCACATCCCGTCATGATTCTAGTGAATATAGAAAGTAGGTATTGTCCTGTTAGCTGACAAACGCTATTAATAGTCACATCCCATCATGATTCTAGTGAATATAGAAAGTAAGTATTGTCCTGTTAGCTGACAAACGCTATTAATACTCAAATCCTGTCATGATTCTAGTGAATATAGAAAGTAGGTCTTGTCCTGTTAGCTGACAAATGCTATTAATAGTCACATCCCGTCATGAATCTAGTGAATATAGAAAGTAGGTATTGTCCTGTTAGCTGACAAATGCTATTAATAGTCACATCCCATCATGATTCTAGTGAATATAGAAAGTAAGTATTGTCCTGTTAGCTGACAAACGCTATTAATACTCAAATCCTGTCATGATTCTAGTGAATATAGAAAGTAGGTCTTGTCCTGTTAGCTGACAAATGCTATTAATAGTCACATCCCATCATGAATCTAGTGAATATAGAAAGTAGGTCTTGTCCTGTTAGCTGACAAATGCTATTAATAGTCACATCCCGTCATGAATCTAGTGAATATAGAAAATAGGTCTTGTCCTGTTAGATGATAAACGCTATTAATAGTTACATCCCGTCATGATTCTAGTGAATATAGAAAGTAAGTAGTGTCCTGTTAGCTGACAAACGCTATTAATACTCAAATCCCGTCATGATTCTAGTGAATATAGAAAGTAGGTCTTGTCCTGTTAGCTGACAAACACTATTAATAGCCACATCCCGTCATGATTTTAGTGAATATTAAAGTAGGTATTGTGCTGTTAGTTGACCTTTAGTTTAAGGAAGCAGGATCTGCCAATCTCGGTGTGAGCTTCCTGTTATGTAAATCCAAGTGCACCCCACAAATACAGAGCGGGTGGAATTAGCTGGTTGTGAACTGGGCATGAAGACTACACACAGAATCCATTACCGCCATCGGTTTTCCAGGGAAGCGAGTATATTGACACAGGAGCAGGGAGTTGGTAAAGTTTGTTTGTTTGTTTGTTGTTGTTTAAATCCTAGCAACATCTAACGTCATATCAGGATGGGTACCGACTTCTGACAGTGCGCACTCATAGTGACTTTATAGTGCTGTCCCACTGGGAAACCAGGCCACCAGCACCATGACCTCCACTCAGTCACATTATCCTGACACTGAGCCAACCAGTCCTTGCCCTATCCTAATAATGCCGAGCGCCAGGCTAGGAAGCGACAAGTATAAATTTTAAAGTCATTGGTTTGACTCGAACAGGATTCGAACCCACGAATTCATGGGTTCAGATTTCCCGATCTCCCAAAACAGGAGACGGATGCTCTAAGTTGGTAAAGTGTCTCACCCCTTCAAATGCTGCAAACAGATGTTGCCAATGCTACACTGTTCAAAATCCTACGTCGGTTGGGGTGGGGACGTGGGGGGGGAGGGGGGGGGGCACTGTTGGTGTAATATGATGCATGCCCAGAAAGAGACCTATGACATATGTTGAATGAAAAATAATATAAAGATTAAAAAGTAACATGTCCATGTTGTTTTCTTAAAGCTGCATAGTCTGATGAAAGGATCATATTTTTAAAAGCAAAATATTGATCTAAATTTGAACCTACGAATCCAACTTAGATACTGATGCGCTTATTAAAGCTGCATAGTCCGATGGTGTTGAGTTTCTCTCATTTTTCTGAGATAAATATGATTAATAGACGAGATCACCGTTCCGACTGCGCATGCGCTGAAAACGGCGCTGGCAGCAAAGCAAAGGCATACGGCCATTGAGTTTGGCAACTCGCGTAGGGCAAAACTTCAATTTGATTCAAAGTTAATAAAATACATAACAATTTGGCACAAACATGGATGGATGGATGCAATATAATAATATAATGAATAAGTATGTCATGGGGGTGATGAAAATGGGAAATACTGTGCCTAGAGCGGGACTCGAACCCACATCTCTTTGCATTCCGGGCCAGTGTGCTAACCATTACACCACCTAGGCTCCCTGATATCAATACACTCCCCACGCCTACCTGTCTATGTGGTTACTTGCCTGAGAGGTCAGTGCAGACCACTACACTCGTCCCCCTGGAATTGTAAGTCTTGTAATGCTTACAATTACATACATACAGGCAATGCACTAACACATACATACACAGGGTAGGTTCAACAACCATACAGCGCAAAGCTTGTACAGGATCCTGATCACGGCAACCAGTGTCATGGGGGTGATGAAAATGGGAAATACTGTGCCTAGAGCGGGACTCGAACCCACATCTCTTTGCATTCCGGGCCAGTGTGCTAACCATTACACCACCTAGGCTCCCTGATATCAACACACTCCCCACGCCTACCTGTCTATGTGGTTACTTGCCTGAGAGGTCAGTGCAGACCACTACAAGTATAAGACACAACTCTCCATAATTAAACATTTTGAGCTAAGAAACATACAATTTCAATCACTTTACAGGCTGATAATATGTCATTCTTGTTCTAAAAATTAAAATGTCAAATGTGACAACAAAAACTTATTTCAAAGAAATATATAACCAATATCTGATTAACCCTAATCATTTTCTAGTTCTACGTACATATGTCATTAACTATAGGATATAAATAAAAACATGAATAAAATAATTAAAATTGACTCTGGCTATGGCTTTAACACTAGTCTGAGTGCCTAGATTTGTCTAAATCTAAATGCACATGGCATAAGATGTGCTGATTATATTGATGTAAATGCAATGCTGGATAAAAGATTAATATCTTAATTTATTACATATATTTTTTTAGTTGGTATTCCATATATCAAACAAGAGCTGAGATGAGCTGAAACTAGCACATTTGAACCCAGTGTATTAGCATGTGCCATGTGCTTCTCGCAGGTTTGTTTTTCTTCCACGCATCCCACAATGCACCGCGCGGCTGGAATGGCGATGTAGTCTATTAATCGCTATTAAAGTATTATCTACCTCTATTTGCTCCCCGAGAGAGTACCGCTGGTAACTTGCAAAAGCCAGCAGCACTTCAACACTTTAGCAGGCAGCGTTCATGAAAGAGAAACCTGAAGCTGAGAGACAGTAAGACCGACTCATGGACATCACTCTCACAGCAGAGAGCTAAATGGAGCTAAATGGAGCGGCAGTCAAGTAATGAAAGTTAAAATAAAAGAATTGAAAAATTGAATTGAAAGCAGTCTTTGTCGCATCATGACCGACAGCATGATGATGATGATGACCTTTATTTAGTTAAGTGAGGTATACAGTACTTATACATATATTATTCATGTATGTAATTCCCCTGTTTATTATTTGCTATTTTATTCTATTATTCCACTGCTATTCTAACCTCCTTTGATATGTTCCTTTGTACCTGGATTACTGGAGGCTGGGGTGCAGCCTGGAATGCGAGGAATCTACTTCCAGGCAACTCCCTCCAGGTGGCTCCTCACCCCCTACTATCTGCCCATTTCGCTGCCGATTTTGCTGAAGAAACTTTGATTTTAAATGGTCAACTTTTGAGATATGTCAAGTGCAAACATGCAAAGTTATGTTTGGCAGGCATGCCAAAAACTCAGACACCATAGGCTTCCGCAAAAACAGCTTCTATTAAATTGACTCAGTGTTCCCTTCTATGTGGCAAGAAATGTGCATTTGTATCTAAGATAGATATGCAGAATCAAATCTCGAACATTGTTTTGGTTTTGAAAATTTGATGTTTTATCGGACTGTGCAGCTTTAACAATTACGGGGGAAAAAAGCCTGTAGTCCAAAATTAATGTTTAAATATGATCGTTATCCGCTGCAAGGTTATTCAATCTGAAGATGTCGATTTTCTGTTCATCACCTGGTCCGTACACCTCCCCCAGCTTACACCCCCATCACACCAAACTAGTTCTCAAAACGTCTGACCACATTCTAAAATGGGCTGTGGTCAGGGTGGTAGAACATGGCTGCAAGAAAATGTTGGGCATGCTCAAAGTTCTGGAGCACCATTCCATTCTAGCCCGTCCATTGCATTCGTAAAAAGACTGTAAAAAGTTGCTCCTACGTCCATTCCGTTTACACACAGTTTGAGTCCGTTCAGCAACATTTTCAAGAACGTATTGAGAACTAGTTTGGTGTGATGGGAGTATTACAGTCCAGGGTTGTCCGGGCTACCTGGCTTTCTAACCATTAATGACCAGACGGGATGGCCGAATGAGTTAGAGCGTCCGTCTCCCGTTATGGTACATCGTGGGTTCAAACCTTGGTCGAGTCAAACCAATGACTTAAACATTGATACTTGTCGCTTCCTAGCCTGCCACTCAACATTATTAGGATAGGGCAAGGACTGGTTGGCTCAGTGTCAGGATAATATGACTGATTGGGATATCAGGTCATGGTGGTGATGGCCTGGATTCGCACTGGTGCAGCACTTTAAAGTTGCCATGACTATGCCCTGTCACAAGCCGGTATCCATCCTGATATGACCTTATATGTTGCCAGGATGTAAAACTTCAACAACCAATCGAACCAGTAAATACTTATCAATGAGGTCTGAGGGGTGAAGCAACAAGTATCACCTTTGTAAGTGCTCGGCTGGGATTAGAACCCCCGACCTTCCACACAGGGAGCCAGTACTCTCACCGATTCGCCAACCGCCTCTGGTCTGTCATTCACATGGAGCGAATAAATACCTAGGCACACAAGACCGTCAAATAACATATAACAGGTACATTGTGACACAAGCATGCTAATCAACCATACCAAGTGGGCATTCGGCCCTACGTAATACAGTGATAGAAAAGATAAATCGAAATCAGAGCTGTCCAGTTATCGCACATGTCTGAGGAATGGTCCACAATCCAAAAGCGTGCTTTATGGGTGATACAGAATACTGATGGATTTTGATGCTGACCACGGCGAGAGTCGAACTTACAACCTTCTGATTGGAAATCAGAAACTTGAACCATTAGACCACGCAGCCACATACAACAGTTCTGTATTACAATTTAAAGTCGCATAGCGGCAGCATCGGCAGCATCGTCAGCATCGGCAGCAGCGGCCGCAGCGGCAGCAGCGGCAGCAGCGGCAGCAGCGGCAGCAGCGGCAGCAGCGGCAGCAACGGGCAGAAGCGGCAGCAGCGGCAGCAACGGGCAGCAGCGGCAGCAGCGGCAGCAATGGGCAGCAGCGGCAGCAACGGGCAGCAGCGGCAGCAGCGGCAGCAACGGGCAGCAGCGGCAGCAGCGGGCAGCAGCGGCAGCAGCGGCAGCAACGGGCAGCAGCGGCAGCAGCGGCAGCCAGCAACGGCAGCAACGGGCAGCAGGCTAGCAGCGGCAGCACGGCAGCAGCGGCAAGCAACGGGCAGCAGCGGCAGCAGCGGCAGCACGCGCAAGCGCAAGCAGCAGCGGCCAGCAACGGGCAGCAGCGGCAGCAGGCGCAGCAGCGGCAGCAGGGCAGCAGCGGGCAGACCAGCGGGCAGCAGCGGCATGCAACGGGCAGCAGCGGCAGCAGCGGCAGCAGCGGCAGCAGCGGCAGGCAGCGGGCCCAGCAAGCGGCAGCAACGGGCAGAAGCGGCAGCAGCGGCAGCAACGGGCAAGCCTGCGGCTAGCATGCGGCAGCAACGGGCAGCAGCGGCTGCAACGGGCAGCAGCGGCAGCAGCGGGCAGTGGGGGCAGCAACGGGCAGCAGCGGCAGCAGCGGGCAGCAGCTGCAGCAGCGCAGCAAAGCGGCGCAGCGGCAGCAGCGGCAGCAAACGGCAGAGCGGCAGCAACGGGCAGGCAGCGGCAGCAACGGGCAGCCAACGGGCAAGCAGCGGCCAAGCAGCGGCAGCAACGGGCAGCAGCGGCAGCAGCGCAGCAGCGGTAGCAACGGGCAGGAGCGGCAAGCAGCGGCGGCAGGAGGGGGCAGCAGCGGGCCAAGGCAGCGGCAGCAACGGGCAGCAAGCTCGGCAGCAACGGGGCAGCAGCGGCTAGCAAGCAAGGCAGCAACGGGCCAGCGCGGAAAGCAGCGGGGCAGCAGCGGCAGCAGCGGCGCAACGGGCAGCGCGGCAGCAGCGGCAGCAACGGCAGCCAGCGGGGCAGGCACCGGGCAGCAGCGGCAGCGCGGCAGCTCGGGCAGCGCGGCTAGCAAGCAGGGCAGCAACGGGCTGCAGGCGGCAGCAGCGGCAGCAACGGGCCAGCAACGGGCAGCAGTCGGCAGCAGCGGCAGCAACGGGCAGCAGCGGCAGCAGCGGACAGCAACGGGCAGCAGCGGCAGCAACGGGCAGCAGCGGCAGAACGGGCAGCAACGGGGCAGCAGCGGCAGCAGCGGCAGCAGCGGCAGCAGCGGCAGCAGCGGCAGCAGCGGCAGCCGCGGCAGCAGCGGCAGCAGCGGCAGCAGCGGCAGCAGCGGCAGCAGCGGCAGCAGCGGCAGCAGCGGCAGCAGCGGCAGCAGCGGCAGCATGCAGGCAGCAGCGGCAGCAACGGGCACAGAAGCGGCAGCAGCGGCCAGCATCGGGCAGCAGCAGCAGCGCGGCAGCAATGGGCAGCAGCGACAGGCAACCCGGCATGAGAAGACAGCAGCGACAGCAACGGGCAGCAGCTGGCAGGCAACGGGCAGCAGCCGGCAGCAGCGGGACAGCACAGCAACGGGGGGGCAGCAGACTGGCAGCAGCGGCAGCAACGGGCAGCAGGCGGCACAACGGGCAGCAGCGGGCAGCAACAGGCAGCAACGGGCAAGCAGCTGGCAGCAGCGGCAGCAAGGGCAGCAGCGGCAGCTGCGGCAGCAACGGGCAGAAGAAGCGGCAGCAAGCGGCAGCAATGGGCCAGCAGCGGCAGAGCGGCAGAGCAACGGGCAGCAGCGGCAGCTCAACGGGCAGCAGCGGCCAGCAGGCGGGCAGAACGGGCAAGCAGCGGCAGCAGCGGGCAGGCAGGCGGCAGCAGCGGCAGCAACGGGAGAGCGGCTGCAGCGGCAGGCAACGGGCATCAGCGGCTGCAAGGGGGCAGCAGCGGCAGCTAGCAGGCAGCACGGGCAGCAGCGGCAGCGCGGCAGCAACGGGCCAGCAGCCGGCAGCAGCGGCAGCAACGGCAGCAACGGGGCAGCAGCGGCAGCAGCGGCAGCAAACGGGCAAGCTGCGGCAGCAGCGGCAGCAGCGGCAGGCAACGGGCGCAAGCGGCAGGCAAGGTGACAGCAACGGGCAGCAACGGGCCAGCAAACGGGCAGCAGCGGGGCGCGGGCGGCAAGCGGCGGCGGCGCTGCGGCGGCGGCGGCGGCGGCGGCGGCCGGCGGCGGCGGCGCCGGCGGCGGCGGCGCGGCGGCGGCGGCGGCGGCGGCGGCGGCGCGGCGGCGGCGGCGGCCGGCGGCGGCGGCGGCGGCGGCGGCGGCGGCGGCGGCGGCGGCGGGCGGCGGCGGCGGCGGCGGCGGCGGCGCGGCGGCGGCGGCGGCGGCGGCGCGGCGGCGGCCGGCGGCGGCGGCGGCGCGGCGGCGGCGGCGGCGGCCGGCGGCGGCGGCGGCGGCGGCGCGGCGGCGGCGCGGCGGCGGCGGCGGCGGCGGCGGCGGCGGCGGCCGGCGGCGGCGGCGGCGGCGGCGGCGGCGGCGGCGCGGCGGCGGCGGCGGCGGCGGCGGGCGGCGGCGGCGGCGGCGCGGCGGCGGCGGCGGCGGCGCGGCGGCGGCGGCGGCAGCGGGGCAAGGCGGGCAGGCAGCGGCGGTAACGGCGGCAGCGGCGGCCAGCGGCGGCAGCGGCGGCAGCGGCGGCAGCGGCGCCCAGCGGCGGCAGCGGCGGCGGGGCGGGGGGGCAGCGGACGGCCAGCGGCGGCACAGCGGCGGCGCGGCGGCCAGCCGGCTGCGGGCCAGCGGCGGCAGCGGCGGGCAGGGCGGCAGCGAGGCGGCAGCGGCGGGGCAGCGGCGGCAGCGGCGGCAGCAGGCCGGGCAGCGGCGGCCAGCGGCCGGGCAGCGGCGGCAGCGGCTGGCAGACGGCTGGCAGCGGCGGCAGCGGCTGGCAGCGGCGGGCAGCGGCGGCTGCGGCGGCCAGCGGCGGCAGCGGCGGCAGCGGCGGCAGCGGCGGGGGCAGCGGCGGGCAGCGGGCGGCCACCAGCGGCCGGCAGCGGCGGCAGCTTGGCGGGCGCGGCGGCCAGCGGCCAGCAGCGGCAAGCAGCGGCGAGCTGCGGCCAGCCAGCGGCCTGCAGCGGCAGCAGCGGCAGCAGCGCAAGCAGCAGGAGCAGCGGCGCAGCGGCGAGCAGCGGCAGCAGCTGGCAGCAGCGAGGCAGCAGCGGCCAGCGCGGCAGCAGCGGCAGCATCGGCAGCAGCGGCAGCCGCGGCTAAAGCAGCGGCAGCAGCGGAGCAGAAAAATCGGCAGCAGCGGCCAGCAGCGGCAAGCCGCTGGCAGAGCGGAGCCGGGAGCATGCAGCGGCAGCACGAGGGCACGCAGCTGCAAGCAGCGGCACGCAGCGGCAGCTGCGCGCCAAGCAGCGGCCCAGCAGCGGCAGCAGCGGCAGCGGCAGAGCGGCAGCTGCGGCTGAGCAGCGGCAGCAGCGGCAGGCAGCGGCAGCAGCGGCCAGCAGCGGCAGCAGCGCAGCAGCGCAGCAGCAGGCGCAGCCGGCAGCAGCGGCAGCAGCGGCAGCAGCGCGCAGCGGCAGCCAGCGGCAGCAGCGGCAGCAGCGGGCAGCAGCGCACAGCAGGGCAAGCAGCGGGCAGCAGCGGCAGCAGCGGCAAGCAGCGGCGCAAGCAGGCAGCAGCGGCCGCAGCAGGCACGCAGCGGGCAGCAGCTGGCAGAGCCGGCAGCAGCGGCAGCAGCGGCAGCAGCGGCAAGCCCTGGCACGAGGACGTTATGGGCGATGCCCCGAGGCGCCACCGCCCCGCACGGCAGCAGCGGCAGCAGCGGCAGCAGCGGGGCAGCAGCGGGGCAGGCGGCAGCAGCGGCAGCAAGGGCAGCAGCCGGCAGCAGCGCGCAGCGGCAGCAAGCGGCAGCAGCGGCAGCCGCGGCAGCCAGTGGGGGAGCAGCGGCGCAGCGGCAGCAGCGGCAGCAGCGGCAGGCAGCGGCAGCAGCGACAGCAGCGGCAGCAGCAGGCAGCAGCGGCAGCAGCGGCAGCAGCGGGCAGCAGCGGCAGCAGCGGCAGCCAGCGGCAGCAGCGGAGCAGCGGCAGCAGCGGCAGGCAGCGGCAGCAGCACGGCAGCTAGCGGGCAGCAGCGGCA
>CM059201.1:10281007-10513811 GCA_030323885.1 Branchipolynoe longqiensis
CTGCAAGGGTATGCTCAATGTTACACAGTGGGCAGCTTTTTTCATCCTTTCGTCGCTGTGGATCCTTCTCGTTAGTAGTAGTACTGCAGGTGCCCATTATCGCTCAGACGAGTCACCCGTACACCGCCAAAACCCACAACAGCACACATTCCACAGTTTAATAGTCCACGTTTAAATAATCCAAGCACTCATTCCATGGTGTGATAATCCAAGTTTAAGTAATCCAAGCTTGTTTAAATTAGTTCAAATAGTCCAAGCCCATTATCGCGTAGAGTACTGCGGGTGCCTATTATCGCTCACACGAGTCACCCATACACCGCCAAAACCCACAAACAGCACACATTCCACGTTGTAATAGGCCAAGTTTAAATAATCCAAGCTTGACTTCTGCTGGACACCCCTTTCATCTTTGAATCTTGCAAATATGGTTAGTTTCTGTCCGTTAGAGAAGTATTTTTCCGTGATTTTACTCCGCGCCGATGGAGAACGTCTTTTCACCCGCACGCCATTTAGAAAATCAAAATTATGAAATTATATGTATATTTTATATAAATAAATAAAACTGAGTACACATACCTGTTGCTTCTCCATTGTAATCTTTCATATATTATTATTCATTCATATTGAATACTTGCTTGAGGATGAAGTGATGGTGGGAGATGGTGGGGTTCTTGACTGACTGACTGAATGAGTTTGAATCATCAAGAAAACTCTGACTGGAATGGTGGCGTCATCATTCCAGTCAAACAAAGGTTAAATCAAACCAAGCAAAAAACAGATAATCGTCCTGCAAGCGAAGTTCAACCAGAAACATGACGTCATCAATCCAGTCAAAAAAGGTCAAATGAGTTCAACCAAAAACATCTGTCCATCCTGCAAGCGAAGGTCAAATGAGTTCAATCAAAAACAGATGGCCATCCTGCAAACATGCAATGGCTAGAACCTGAACAGTGACGTCATCATTCCAGTCAAAAAGGTCAAATGAGTTCAACCTGAACAGTGACGTCATCATTCCAGTCAAAAAGGATGCAAACATGCAATGGGTCATCTCAGGTCACTGATTCCCATTGTCCCGCAATGGGTAGAACCTGAACAGTGACGTCATCATTCCAGTCAAAAAGGTCAAATTAGTTCAACCTGAACAGTGACGTCATCATTCCAGTCAAAAAGGATGCAAACATGCAATGGGTCATCTCAGGTCACTGATTCCCATTGTCCCGCGGTGCAAACATGCAATGGGTCATCTAAGGTCATTGTACCGCGTCGGTCCTCTGACGCGGGACGATTACGTAATATGGACCCATATCGGTCCTCTCTATACTCATCATCATCATGCTGTCGGTCGCGATGCGACAAAGACTGCTTTCATTACTTGACTGCCGCTCTCCATTTAGCTCTCTGCTGTGAGAGTTGTGTCCATGAGTCGGTCTTAATGTCTCTCAGTTAATGTCTCTCACTTCAGGTTTCTCTTGATGGTATCTTTGAACCGGAGACGGGGGCGCCCTTCTTTCTGTAGCCAAAAAGACAGTTGAGAATAGAGGATCTGCTTTGGTAGCCTGTCTGATGACATCCTCATGAGGTGTCCAGTTCACCGGAGATTCTTTTTGATCAGAAGATCTTCCATAGAGGGCAGCCCCATCCGTTCGAGTATTTCCTTATTCGTCACTTTGTCCTTCCAGGTTAGCCTCATGATTGAACGCAGATGTCGCATCATGAAGGCATGCAGCTTTTTCACCTGTTGTCTGTACACTGTCCAGGCCTCGGCTCCGTATAGTAGGGTGGATAGCACGATTGCGCGGTAGATCTTACCTTTGACCCGAATGGACACATGGTGGTTGTTCCAGAGTCTCTGGCATAGTCGGCCGAAAGATGCGCTAGCCTTGGCCATCCTCCTCTGTATCTCAGCATCAATGCGTCCATCACTTGATATTGTGCATCCGAGATAGGTGAATTCCGGAACAGAGTTCAGCTTGTTTCCGTCAACCATGATCTCCTCCTCTCGGGTTCTTGTAGAGTTCGGTTGGTACAGCACCTCCGTCTTCTTGATGTTAATTTTCAGGCCAAACTTCTTTGATGCATCGGAGAAAGCGTCCACTATATTCTGGGTCTCTTCAGCAGAGTGGGCAACCAGTGCACTGTCATCTGCGAATAGTAGCTCTCTCACCAGTATCTGAGTAGTCTTGGTCTTCGCTCTGAAGTGTGCGACATTGAATAGGTCAGCGCTCTGTCTGGACTGTATATAGATGCCATCCCCCATGTCTCGGAAAGCCTCATCTAGCATTGCTGATAGGAAGATGGAGAAGAGCGTGGGGGCCAGTACACAACCTTGCTTGACCCCATTGGTAACCCCGAACGATTCTGAGACTTCCCCTCCAGCACTAACGTTCGCCATCATTCCTGTATGTAGAGCCTCGATCATAGTTGTGAACTTCTCTGGGCATCCGTACTTCCTCAGTAGCTGCCATAGCCCGGTCCTCCCGACTGTATCAAATGCCTTAGTGAAATCGACACATACCATGTACAGTGGTCGGTCCTGCTCAATGCACTTTTCTTGTAGCTGTCGGAGACAAAATATCATATCCACAGTGCTCCGGTTACCTCTGAAGCCACACTGTGACTCTGGAACTACACCAGGTGTTATGTGAATAGATAGTCTGTTGAGTAGGATCCTGGTGAAGATCTTCCCTGCTATGGAAAGAAGAGAGATTCCTCTATAGTTCCCACAGTCTGTTTGATCACCTTTCTTGTAGATGGTTACAATGCTGGCATCCTTCCATGCTTGGGGTACAGAACCCTCCTTCCAGGCATTGGTGATTAGTTGGTGCAGTCTGTTGAGCAGATTGTCTCCTCCATGCTTCCATACCTCGGCAGGAATTCCATCACCCCCAGGTGCTTTGCCATCTTTCAGGCTGGCGATTGCTCTAGCCATCTCATCCATGGTTGGAATCTCATCGAGCATGTTTTGGTAATGCGCTGCTGGATGTTGTTCAGAGCTTCGTGATCTATGTCACCAGGGACATTGAGTAGCTTCTGGAAGTGTTCGCTCCATCTTGCCACAACTCTCTTGCTGTCGGAAAAGGTCTCCGTTCCATCAGTTGATTTCAGGTGAACAGCTCCCTTCTTCACGGGTCCCCACACTTCCTTCAGTCCGCTGTAGAAGCCCTTCATGTTGTTTCTGTCTGCAGCTCTCTGCAGCTCCTCTGCCTTCATTTCCCACCAGTCTGACTTCAATGCACGGGTGCATTTTTGTAGCAATCTGCAGGCATCTTTGTATGCTGCAGTGGTGGATCTAGTGTTCCTGGTCTGCAACACTCTCTGGTGGGCTTGGTCTCTTCTGCTCATAATATTCTGTAGCTCCTGATTGTTGGGGTCGAACCAGTCCTGATGTTTTCTGTCTGGCTTGCCGAGATAAGTTTTAGCTGTGTTGTATACAACCTGCTGCAACGCTGCCCATTCCTCATCTGGTGTTGGGCTTTCCTTCTCCTCCCATTGTGCGAGAGCGCTGTCCATCTCCCGCTTGAAGCTCTCTCTGTGACTGATGGTACTTAATTTTGCTGTGTTGAGCTTTGTCGGTTTATTTGTCCCTTGCCTGTTGTGTTTTTCTCGTATTCTGAATGCCACTTTTGACCTTAGCATCTGGTGATCGGTCCAGCAGTTAGCTCCACGCATGGCTCTAGTACTGTGGATGTCCATCTTATCCCGGCACCTTGTGATGATGAAGTCGATCATATGCCAGTGCCTGGAACGAGGATGCATCCAAGTGGTCTTGCGTTCATCCTTCTGCTTGAACATGGTGTTTGTTACTATCAGTTCGAACTCAGAGCACAAAGCCAGTAGGAGCTCACCATTGGAGTTGCATTTCCCGATTCCATGTTTGCCCATGACCAAGGGCCACTTGTCATTGTCTCTTCCTATCCTTGCATTGAAGTCTCCTATCAGCAGTACCTTATCCGTGTGAGGGATGTCACTGAGCGTACTTGCCAGCTGGTTGTAGAAGGCCTCCTTGTTATCATCTGGGTTTGTCATTGTTGGAGCGTACACACTGATAATTGAATAAACGAATAGCTCAGGGTGGTCAAAATGGTGGCTTAATCTAACACTTTTGTTGTTGTTCAATAACCGATATATGTACAGCAAAATAGGATTTAAAGTACTTTATGATTGTAGAAGCTGACAATCTGGGTTATTAAAAAAAAGAGCATTAAAACAACACCTCGGAGTTGTACTGGTACTGGTAGCTGTTATCCTACAGGTACCAGCACAGATGTGACATCATCGCTCCTAGCAAACCCCAGCCAAGAGGTGGGTTACTGGGGTCGGGTCGTTTTGCGCACGGCACATGTATTTGTCGACTCCACTCGCGGTGTTCGATTTTAAATTCTGACGACTCAGGTGACCCGAGTCGCCCGGGTCGTATTAATCAATTACGGCCATAGTGGTGTAGAGTGACCCAGATTGGTCAAGTGACAGCTGGTGTTTTGAAAATTGCTGGGTGATTTTAGAGAAGGGAGAGTAAAACTGAGGTATGTTCAACCAGGAAATATATTTGGTTTAATGTAAAATATATGTTAGTACAATTACACTGCATAATTAAATCAGAAACACATATAAAAGGAAAGCATTTTGTTGTTGTTGAATGTAAAAAGGAGTGAACCATATGGGATTTGAACCCACAAGACCAACAACTTCAACACCATATTTGTTTGTTTGTTGTTGTTTTACGTCCTAGCAACATCTAAGGTCATATCAGGACAGGTACCGACTTGTGACTGTGCACTCATGGCGACTTTTATAGTGCTGCCCCACTGGGAAATCGGGCCACCAGTACCATGACCCAATATCCCACTGAGTCACATTATCCTGACACTGACCCAACCAGTCCTTGCCCTATCCTATTAATGCCGAGCAACAGGTTAGGAAGTGACAAGTATAAATTTTCAAGTCATTACTTTGACTTGACCAGGGTTCGAACCCAGGATCCCACGGTCTACCAACACGGGAGACGGACACTAACTCAATCGGCCATCTCGTAGGCTATTTGTATATGAGCCTGTTTCAAAAGGTGATAACTTTTTTTTTTGTCCCCATAACGATTGACACAAAATAGCACAGAAACGGTTACACTGAAAACACGTAGGACATTTGCTTCAAATCAATATGTATTCTATTGGGATTATGATACACCATAAATCAGTTTATCCTGAGCAAATCCATAAGTTTACAGTATTGAGGGTAATGTTGATATGCTTTTAACTTGTATTTTTCTATTTATTATTTCTATGGTATAAGCAATGTATCTGTGTTATTTTTTAAAATGGGGAAAGCACCTCATAAGTATTGTACCTCTGCTTTCTCCTTTTTCATGTGAACAAATTACTGATATAAATATAAACTTTTGTGTACATTGATCATGTGGAAATAAATATATTATTATTAATATTATTATAAGCAGATAGTATGTTGATCGTTACAATGGACAAAGAGTTGTCCCAAATTAGTTAGCACCTTTTGAGACAGCCTCATATGTGATTGTGTGGTGCCGAATGCTTGCTAAGTGCACCACTATCTAAGTTAGATACATAGAATCAAATCTAGATCACTGTTTTGGTTTTGAAAATTTGATGTTTTCATCGGACTATGCAGTTTTAATCCTGAATACGTTCCTGGCGACCTCTGGTGGCGGTGACGACATTCTCCTACATCGGGGTGAATGCTGTGGTTAGTTCCGCCTTTCCTGGCAGATGGCGACACCCACGCCCCCCCCCCCCCCACACACACACTGAATGTCGGGTGCAGTCGGAGGAGTGGTCCCTGAGTTTGGCGTCTTTCAGAACGGGCAGATTAAAAACAAATTCGTTGCACGTCAACCGGGAGAGCATGACTGTCTTCTCCTCTTGTGACTATTTCAAGGTCTGGTCATCAGGCAACAATTTCCAATTTCATTTGTTGCCAACACTGCATACAATCACGGACTCACGGACTCGATCAAAAGGTTACTCCTTCAGTTACTCACCCACTCAGTCATTCGCTCACTCACTCACTCAGTCATTCGCTCACTCACTCACTCGCTCACTCACTCACTTACTCAGTCACTCACGTACTCACTCACTTACTCACTCACTTACTCACTCACTTAAAGCTGCAAGTTCCGATACAAACATCAAATTTTCCAAAACAAAACATGACCTAGATTTGATTCTACATATCTAACTTAGATAATGATGCATTTGTTGACACCCAGAAAGGAATACTAAGTCAGTTTGCTACAACTTCATACTGCAGAAGCCTATGATGTCAGAGTTTTGGCATGCTTGTCAACATTAATTTGGCATGTTTGAACTTCAAATATTTCCAAAGTTAGCCATTTAAACTGAAGGATACTTCAGCCGAAAGTAGGATATCTTATAACGATCAACCTAATATATTTATCTCCGAAATTAAAAAAACTCAAAACCATCGGACTATGCAACGTTTAGTTAAACACCATTATTACTATGCTAACCAGGTCCGCTAATATATCTGTTCAAGATAATTCAAGATTTGTTGCACATTAGTATTCTAAATTTGTCTTTGCTTCACAGCCAACAAATAAGGCTTATAGTTTGTGTTGTTTGTTTGTTTGTTGTTGTTTTACGTCCTAGCAACATCTAAGGTCATATCAGGACGGGTACCGACTTGTGACAGTGCACACTCATGGCAACTTTATAGTGCTGTCCCACTGGGAAATCAGGCCGCCGGCACCATGACCTGATATCCCACTCAGTCACATTATCCTGAACTGCAGCTGTTTAGAGTAGGCAGATATTCTATAAAATTCGCTTCAACTTCAATTACATTTGCATAGTTCGATTGTTTTGAGTTCCTGTCATTTTCTGAGATAAATATATTAGGTTGATTGTTATAATCGACCTTAAGCCGTGTTCACCCGGGCAAAATATAAAGCGATTTAGACAAGGCGAATCATATGAATCGATTTAGTTTGAAAGTGTTTTGCGTTCACACGGGCAGTACTTTGAATCGGTTTAAGGCGGAAGTGGTTATCTGCGCATGAGCAAGTCCAGACTAACCAGCGCCAGTTTGGGTTCGTCGATGTTGGCACGAGAGAGTGTGGGTTCGACCTAGATATGTATGGACTGAATCGTATTGGTTTGGAACAGTCAAAACTTCTGCTTGGCAGTGAAACGCTATGTGCACCTCTAGCAGGTTCATAAAGCAAATTTACCGGAAAGTCAACAAAGTCAGGTCTCGACTGTCACGTCCTTAATCCGCCTCAAGTAAGTCGGCTTTATAGTTTAGTTTGAAGTAGCATTTATTTTAAATAGCTAACCATTGAGATATTTAAGTGGAACCCTGCAAAATTAACTTTGGCAAGCAGACCAAAACTCCTACACTATTGGCTTCTGCAGTATCAGGTTTTAATAAATTGCCACTGTATTTCCTTATATGTGGTGAAAATGTTTGATAAGTGCACAAGCATTTAAGTTAGGTATTTAGAATCAAATCTAGATAATTGTTTTGGTTTTGAAATTATGATGTTTTCATCGGACTATTCAGCTTTAATGGTGCTGTCACATTACGACGTTTCTCACCGACGCGCCGCCAACGCGCAAAATATTTGCAATGGGTCGGCGGGTTCCCAGCGTCTTATCAGCGTCTTATCGGCGTGTTGTCGCGTGCTATCGGCGCGCTGTCGGCACGTTGACGGCGTGGGGGTGGCACGTCATTAACGGGTGCGTAAATAAGGCGTCCAGCAACATGTCAAGACGTGCCAGCAACACGTCCAGATGTGCCAGCAACACGACCAGATGCGCCAGCAACACGTCCAATGCGTCGAGAAACGCTGGAGCCACGCCAATAGCACGCCCGCTACCCATCGATGGAACGTTACCAATGCGTTGACGGAATGCTCGCACCCGAAAAAATGCCAACTTTAATTGACGTTGATCAACGTTCTACCAGCGTGCCGCCAACGCGCTGATAACGGGTATCGACGTGTTGGTAACGCACCCGTAATGCGCCATCCAACACGTTGACGTGCGTTGCGGCATGTCAAAAGTTTTGTGCAAGCATAAAACGATCAGCGCGAGCTGACGTGCACCGGCATACCGCCCAGAACGCTGCTGTCACTCAAAGTGTACCGACGTGTACCGACGCGCCGTTAACGCGCCGGTAACGCATCCCGACGCGTGCCGATGTTTCACCCAAAAAGGCGACACGTCGGCATGCATCGACGCGCGTTGGTGAGAAACGTCTTAATGTGACAGCACCATTAGAAAAGGGAAAAGAATCGGATTCAACACACATTCCAATCACTGTCTGTTGCATCTCTTACATCAGGCACAACTAATATAACATCAGGTCTTACAGCAGATCTCTCAGCAAACTTCACAGGTCGGGCCTAATGGGGCTGTCACATTACGATGCATCGTGCCAACATACGCGACGCGACATATGTGATTTTTGCCAGCTACGTCGGGATACGTCATTATGCGGTATGCGTGCATTAGCAGGTTGGAGAGCTTACCTCGTTCGGGCTATGGTGGTTAAAGTACCTCATTCGAGTACCGGTTCAATTTCCAAGGTCGAATTTCATATAGGATTATGGTGCAGGTTCACAAATATGGTTGTGGACACTGAGTTTTAGGAGGTTTTCATATTTGAATACATCACTAGAAAGGAAAAAATTATATCTAATTTCCTGAATATTCAAAGGACATTTAATTGGGACCGGATTGAGTAAATTAACAGTGAATATTAGGAAATAATTCAGTAGTTACAACACATGTCTACAGGACAGAAATAAATGCCCATGACAGTACTGTGTTGGTATAGCCATTAATTCCAAACAATAGACGAACCTCCAGTCAACTATGGGGGTATATGCTGGTCTGTGGCCCACTCATATACTTCCACTTGCCACTGGGAGAGGTCCTGTGGGGACTGTTGTACATCATTTAGATATATCTTTTGCATACCAATATAATATTATATATATGCATAAGAAATAATTCACAGTGATTATGCATCTGATGCATAATCACCACAAATATGGCTTGTCTTGCGGGTACAACATTAAGAAAAACCTACCTTAAATATTATTGTATTTGATTTATTTTATTGTTGGTTATCACTTTTTATTTCTATTCACAGGAGGTCAGTAAGCTATGCTCATAAATATCACTGTAATTATGCATCTGATGCATAATCCCCACAAATATGGCATTTCTTGCTGTTACAGCAACATTAACATTCAACTTACCCTGTATATTATTGCATTTATATTTTATTTATTTTATTGTTGGTTATCACATTTTATTTATATTTATATTTTTGGAATTGAAGCCTGGTTCCGGGAGTCTCGGCGCCGGGAGGCCGGGAACCCTGGCGTCAGGAAGCCGGGATTCCTTGCGCCGATAGGCTGCCATCTCCTCCCACCCCAAACCCAAACCCTGTATGCCTATTATAAATGCTATACATATACTTATACATACCTATACATACCTATACATACCTATACATACCTATACATACACATATTTCATATACATTCATATACATTCATATACATTCATATACATTCATATACATTCATATACATTCATATACATTCATATACATACATATACGCATATAAACGTACATAAACATACATAAACAATTTTTATATCTACCTACTATGGACCAAATTATGTAACTACCATAGTCATGAGTCTGAATTGAATGAATGAATATACATATGCATACATGTACATACATATGCATACATATACATACATATACATACATATACATACATATACATACATATACATACATATACATACATACACATAAAATTATCTGATGCATAATCCCCACGAATATGGCATTTCTTGCTGGTACAGCAACATTAATAACAACTTACCCTGTATATTATTGCATTCATATTTCATTTATTTTATTGTTGGCTATTACATTTTATTAATATTTATATTATTTGAATTGAGGCCTAGTGTCGGGAGTCTCGGCCAAATCCATCAGGATCGGTCGATAGGATGACCTGATCGTCTAGGCGATCAGGCATGGTGTCGGCCTCCTCCGCCGTTGGAGGATCGGGTAAGGGACCCGGTGAAAACCCCTTAAGGTGCCATGTGCTGCACACCGACACTCGAGAGTTCGAGGAGATACCGGTGTCAGACTGGCCACTATCCCTGAGCGGTACGCGAGTACCGTTAATTAGTGTATAATCGCCAGAGTATTGGATAAGTCTCCATTGAACGTGCCGCCGAGTTGGGTATGGTACAGGGGGCTGTAATGCAGGGGCACGTACGGCGCGTAAGCCTTCTGTCTCACCAGCGGGAAGTTCTACTCCTGCGAAATCCACAGGCACCCGTAATTCGGGACGATGGCGACTCGTAAGCGACTTCTGCCATATAATAAATA
Source organism: Branchipolynoe longqiensis (assembly GCA_030323885.1). Classification (NCBI taxonomy): domain Eukaryota; kingdom Metazoa; phylum Annelida; class Polychaeta; order Phyllodocida; family Polynoidae; genus Branchipolynoe; species Branchipolynoe longqiensis. The sequence continues at coordinate 10,291,430 of CM059201.1, forward strand.
TATAAAAAAATATCCATAAATATATAACGTATATATAACGAATCTAGGGGTAATTACGCGCCTAGAAACAAACAAAAAGTTAATAAATAAATAAATATTTAAATAAATAAATAAAAAATAAAAAAAAGAAGAAATATATTCGACTGTCCTGAGGGTGGTATATCCTGCCCCCCACTACCAAGTGACCGCCCGCATACACCCTAGGTAGGCTCTCGCCCACCGCCTCTTGGTGGAGCCCGTGGCATGCACCCCATCCACTAACCGGTCATACCGGTGGACAGGTTGCCGGTCCGTTCCCGGGTGGATGGGGAGGGCCAGGTCAGCGGTGGGCTCCATCCTCCGCGTTGTGGCGCCTCAGGATATCATTGTAGAGCAATACGACGCTCTCGATCAGCCCCTGGAATAAATGTAAGGCATTAGATATGACCATTATGGGGACTACGGGGGTAAGATACGTGAGGGTTCTCCCTCGAGGAAGTGAGTGCTCACCTGTTGAGAGTGAGAGGGGTGGGTGCGGTGGTACTGGGCGTACCCCGCCGCCGACATGCGGCGGCGCGCGGGGTTGTTGGTATCCACCAGGTTCACGCCCGCGATGGTGGCGAACGAAACCCTTCCCCGGTACACTGTGCGCAGCAAGGCCACTGCCTGCTGTCGCTCGATTCCGAGGGGACCGAGTGTGCCCAACAAAGTCGGCCGCCGGGCCATGGTTGCGCAGTTACGGTGGTCCCTGGCAGTGACACTGCAGATCCCGGCGGCCAGGATCACCTAATGGGGATCGAAAGAGCTAAAAAGGCAGAAAATTTACATTACACAAAGGAAAAACCAGTCACCAAAGTAAAATTTCATCGACAGTGACACGCAAAATTTGGGTGTGGCACTTCGTGCCATTTTTGAGCGAGTCAGAGCTCGTCCAGTGATAACCTTACCGTAATACATAACCTTTATTATCGTGCGCGGGCCCACTTACCGTAATACATGACCCTTATTCTCGTGCGCATTATGCGCGCAGGCCCAGAATGGGAGATTGAATCTCGGCGATCGAGATATTAAGTAGTTAATTCTGCACGCCTGTGTAGGGGTCCGTATTACTGGGTACTGGGAGCATATTTTTGCGGCTATTGGGATACATAACTGGATCTATGTGTATACTGCTATCCTAGAAGAGGCGACCATTTAGAGAGCAGCCATTATGAAGTAGCCAGTTCTTAGTGTTAATAACAATGTCACAGTTACTGCAGTTTATGGAGTGATTGCCGCACGGTGAGAAGGTATCCCTTCCCCGGGTTCACGAATACCCGCCACTCATATTCCCCGGCGAGGCGAGTGAGGATACTCTGGATCCCTGCCCCCCGGGAATCGCAGATGATGGCAACGCGCATTCTGTTTGCAGCGATTTTGGTGAGTGTGGTGACTTGGATGTTAAGCGTAAGGTGACATAGTTATTCCGCTGCACGGATATGACGTAATCCCTCTGCGCGCACGCCAGTAACTAGTCGCGGGTGACGTCACAGCTCTGTGCACACGCCAGTAACCAGTCGCGGGTGACGTCACAACTCTGTGCGCATGCCAGTAACCAGTCGCGGGTGACGTCACAACTCTTTGTTTACTTTCAAATCGTCATTTTCGAGGGTGGCGTATGATATAGAATTTGTGCTTGTGCGTCCCAAACTATCACTGTTGTGGAACTAATAAAATATATCTTGGGAGGGTGAACCAATGAAAGATCACCCGGCGATATTATACGAGTCCTACGTGCATATGAGTTACTGCATTAGCCGAACAAATACGGTGAGCGAGTATGCATATATTCGCGAGCGCTGCATTCAGCCTCTCGTTCTAATTAGGCCATCTACCAAAAGCGGCCTGGTCGGCATGGTTACCCGTGACCTAATAGAATATCAGACTAGGTCAGCTCGCATTTGCCGGCTTCTGATTGGTCAAGGGCTCCCAGGAACGCGCTCGCGTGCCACCCCACTGAGGAAAAGAATATTCGGATCAGTCTTCAGACCCCTTTTTGGCTTACACATCAAATTCTAGCGTGTCGTTCGATTTTGCCAGTTTACTTTCTAGTAAACTGGGCACTCTCTCTGGTGGGTAGCCACCTTGTGGTGAGGGGTCGTTCGTGCGCGTTTTGGTCTTAATCGGTTAACTTCTATTCTAAAGTCTTTTTTAAAAAAAATCACCCATCGAGTTGGGCGAGTGGAAGACCTGATCGCATAGCGATCAGGCATGGCGTCGGCTTCCTCCGCCGTTGGAGGATTGGGTGAGGGGCCCGGAGAAAACCCCTTAATGTGCCATGTGCTGCACACCGACACTCGAGAGATCGAGCAGATACCGGTGTCAGACTGGAACCGCTTGACTTCGAGTCAGCGATCTCTAAATAATCTATCCTTGATGATAGATGTAGAGGCCATGGTCCCACCCGTGGTTTCATCTGGTAGTTCTCCAGTGGCCCAGTCCTGGGCTGACAGTGAGACGACGGCCCCTCTGGTGACTCCAATGGACACTGAGGACGGCTACACCTTGGTCGCCCCCCGGCGCCCAAAGGATCAAGTTGTGGCTGATGGACCTACCCGTTCATCTCCAGGTAAGTCGGCTATCTCTTCAGAGCCTCCAAGGTGGTCTCCTCGACAGAGGTCAAGGACACGTAAGGCGCCGAGGCCTTCAGTCACACCAGCGGGCGGTTCTACTCCTGCGAAATCCACTGGCACCCGTAAGGCTGCGCCCGTGGAATACGTGTCGGACGAGGAGGATATACCTCCAGTCAACGTCCAAGATGATCCAGAATTCGGGACAATGGCGACTCGTCTGGATCGCCTAGAGTCGGGTGAGTTAAAATGGGATAGCGATATCCCTGCAGCTACTATCCCTGAACGGTACCCGTGTACCGTTAATTGTATGTATAATCGCCAAAGTATTGGCCCCGTCTCCATTAAACGTGCCGCCGAGTTGGGTATGGTACAGGAGGCCGTAATGAATGGGCGGTATTTTGACCCTCCACGCCCTGCACGTAGACTGGCTATGTTTATGGAAAAACCCACAGCTACGGGCAGGAGCAAGTTGCGCCTTCCCCCTCTCTGCAGGGACTGGGTCGACGACGACCAGTCTGGCCTTGAACCCTACGTTCAGAAAATTAACGAGCTCATCCTCACCAACCATGGACTGATGGGCTCGCAATACCGCCCACAGGACATTTCTCACCTGAAGTTTGTGCGCCAGACTTTCAGGCCACGAGACAAGTGTCCTTTCTGCAGATACTTTCTGCATCGTAGAACCGCCGTGCCAGTCAATCTGACGAAGCCAGAGCGGAAGTACAACCGCTGGGACGTGCTAGCTCGACACATCTGTGAAGAGCATCTGTACACCGCTCCCAGGTGGTCGTGTGACGACCACGAATCGACCGGTTGCTCCTTTGCCAAAAAGGGCAAGCCTTTCTCCACCCATCGAAGAGGGCTCATGTTGCGCCATTTGCTTTCATACGGCATTTGTGCCAAGACGGGACACAAGCGCCCGCAAAATACCATCAGGAAGTTGGCGATGGTGGCGAAGGATCCGTCCTTGTCCGACCGATGCCGCTACACGTATGACCCGGAACACGAGGTCATCAGAGGTCGCCAATCCGTCGAGGAGACGCTGCGACTATCGCGGACGGAGCACACCGTGGCGGTGTGCCTATATGGTGGTGCTACCGACACGGAAAAGTCTTACTTCTTCCGTGTTCGTAGGGGCACACAAGAACGGATGGATGGAATTGCCCACCCTGCTCGTTCCGCGGGCCGTGGATCTCGACCCAGTCGAGGTAAGCCGCAGCCACCAGCTCCCCGTACCTTCACCGCGGGGAAAACTGAGTCGGGCGTATCATATGCCCGAGCACTGGAGGAGAGTCTCGCGGAGGATCCTCCTTTAATCAGGACTGCCGAGCAAATCGCGCACGGCAACAAACTCGAGGCAGAGGGCCGGCGACTGGCCGCCCTCAAACCGAAACCAAAACCGGCAGCTGTCGCTAAGGCTTCCACCAGCCAGGCTCAACCGGTAAGGCGCCAAAGCGCGAAACCGCTGGACCCGACCATCCCAACAGTTGGTCCAGTTTCCGAGTCCGTCCGCCGCGATTTGAAGCGCCGAGCGGAAGCGATGAGTGGACCTGCTCCTACCCAGGAGCACTCCTCCACCCATCTTCCAAGTTCCTTCTCCCCGGACTTATCTCCGGTGGCGAAAAAGCGGCTAATGGACCGGTACGTTGGCCTACCGCCTGCCGTCCAACGGTCCCTCGAGCTAGACTCTTCAAAGGAGTCAGTCGAGGGGATGGAGATGTTCATGTTCGTAGTCGAACAAATGAGCACCTACTGGCTTAACCGACTGGAAGCGGCGCGGGTCTCCTACTCGGAGACCGTCTGGACGGAACACCACGAGGAGTTCCAGAAAAAACTGGAGGAGGAGAAATCCAAGACCAGGGAGGCGGAACAGAGGTACCGCTTCATGTTGGAGGAAAAGGACCGCCAACTACGCAAATGGGGAGAGCACAATATGCGATTCTCATTCGCCTTTAATGAACCAGCACTGGAATGGGATGGGGATCTATCTAAGATAGACCTATCCCGTGTACCGAAGGAGAGACTACGCGTCCTCCTGCCACCTGGAGACCAGAGGTCCCAGGTTACAGCGGCTGGCGACCAGGCGATGGTTGCCGGGAAGTCCTCGGCTTCCCCTAAAGCTCCTTCTGCGCCAAAGTGGCAGCCAGGGAGCCGCCGGCCGACTCCGATAGGAGCGGACGTGGCTTCCCAAGCACCAGCATGCCCGAAGATGCTTTCACCGGAACCTTTCCACAAAGGGAAGACCACCCGCCCTAAGGGCAAGTCCGCCAGGGCAAGCCCTGCGGCGCCTCCAGCCCCGGCGACTCCACCAAGGGCTGGAGTTCCAGAAACCAGTCCCAAGGTGACTGGTAACAAGAGGACGCCGCGCAGCCTAGACACTATGCTGGCCAAGATCGCGGCCGCCGTCCAGCTATCAGGGTCGCCCGCGAAATGCGAGCCGGAAGCGGCTATTCCAATAGCACTTCCGCCCGTCCCATCACCCGCGATGGGGCGCACTGAGGAGGGAGATCTGGATCACTCCCCATTCTCCATCTTGCCGGCTGAAGGACATTCCGTCCTCAGCACTATCCCGATTGACGTCTCCTCAGGGGAGGAGGACTTCTCGGACGCTTGCTCTGGGGTCACTGAGGTAAGTGACATGGGAAACCCGGCCGATTTGGGCCTGGGGGAGCCCATGGACATGCTTGTGGACTACGTGTCCAATTACGCGTCGTTAGAGGGCCAGGAGGAGGATCCACTTCCCCCTGTCACACTGGACCCGCCAGTAACGTAACAGCCCATTTTATTTTTGGTGCTATTACACGTGTATATATAATATAAGTTTGTAAATTAGTAAATAAACCAAACATAGTATTGATATATGACGTGTATATAAAGTTATTGTCGTGTATATAATTTGTACATAGACTCCTATTGGTCAAAATAATTATTACCACATGTATATATAATTGTATATATATCTCCTTGTATATAGAGTTATATTAGAAAAATAATTATTATCCCGTCTGTATATAATGGTATACATGCCTCCTTGTGTATATATCATTATATTATGAAATAATTATTATCGCGTAAATATATATAAAATTATACATATACATCTTTGTACATACCCCATAGTGGTAAATTATTATGCCCGTGTATACCCTGGAATATATATAGACGTCCATGTAAATGGGGCCACTAAATCGGGTGTCAGGATATGAAGCAGTTTTTCTTCAAAAATTCCAAATTAATAGTCTGATCCTTGGTCAATCATACACACATGTTATAATCTAATCTCTGTCTTTCTCTTCCATATGCATATTACGCCACATGACATGTGTTCGTGAGCCACGACTTCACCAAGTCGTGCGCGCGTTTCGCGGGGGAGCAGCAAGCGCGTTCTGGGCCATCGCCCAGCCCCCATCAACCAAGGCGGCCTAGGGGATGGACCTGGGATACGTACCCTCACGGATCTGCACTCCGGACACCACACCGGGTATCGTTTGGGTTACACTTACATCCGGGGATTTTCGGGGAAGTAGAATAAAAGATAAAATTAGATAAAATAAAATAATATAAATGTCAAACAACTATATTGTTCTTTTCATTCCTCGCAGGAAAATAGTTAATATTTAATGATAAAAAAGGATCAGCTATACCATTTTATAAAGAATAATTTAACTCCCTTAAATACTGTAATATATAGCTAGTAGACAATTCTCTCTGTGGGAAACAGCTAGGTTGTAGAAAATTTCTTCGTTAAAGGGCCATTTATAATTGGGATCAGTAAAAATATAATAAAAATAATAATATACTCGTAAAAATACTCATAAAAATATAAACAACACTGGGCCTGGTGGGGATGAGGAATTCTCATTATGAATCCTATATTCCAAATTATTCACGTCCTGAAAAATTGTTAAAGTTTATGTTCCAAATTGCTCACGAAATTAAATCCTTGGTTCATTGTAAAACGAATGTACGATATTGTACATACGTGTAGTAGACCATATATTCCAGAATGTATAATAATTCAAAACACGAGGCGGAAGTACATAATGTGGAAATTTATTCAGAGCAGGGATGAAGTAAAAGTAGTAATCAATTGTCAACTAGCAGTAAGTCAGTAAACAGTAATCAAGGTAATCAAATAGGAAGGTCAGGGTTGAGTACAGTAATGAGTGTAGGTAGAAATCAATCAGGTTCAAGGGTGGATCAAGTGTCAATAAGTGATAATGCGTTGGGTCAAGTGTTCAGGTAGATAAGTCGATAGTGATGGGTACGTTAATGAGTCGATAATCAAGGTAGGCAAGAAATGAAGTCTCTGGGTGACCCGGACCTCAACCAAATAAAGTGGAGAGGGCCCGGGTTGCCGTGGTGAAGGAGCGGGCCGGTACATATTGGTGTACGGCCGACGATCGCCAGTGTCCGAGGTCCTGGACGTCTTGGATAGGTGCACCGGCGGCCGCGCAGGCCTGTGCAGCCCCTCGACGGAGGCTGTGGAGGGTGTAAGCCCGATGGTCAGGGCATCCAATGTCGCGGAGTGCAGCGCGAAGCGCGGTGGTGAGAGTGGAGATGGTGAGGGGAGACCGCTGGGGGGTGAGGAAGGCTGGCGAAGAGGGCGGCACCCGGATGCTGGTGTCGTATCGGCGCCAGGCCTTCACAGGGCAGCACACGGAGGCGGGTATGGCTGGTATCGTGATGGAGAAGCGGTCCGAGCGGGAGACTGAGGTCTTGGTCGAGCGGACGTTGATGGTGATGTGGGTCCCTAGGTCGACGATGTCTTTATGTCGAATGGTGTGCCCTGGGTCGTGTGGCCGGCCGGTGACGAGGAGATTTCCTTGCCTGAGGAGGGAGAAGAATCCCAGGAGTATGGCGGATGTGAGGACTCGGGCACGTGGCCCAGCCCGTAGGAGGTAGAGGACGACCCCGAAGAGGTGATGGACGGTGAGGGGTGGAGCCTGCCGTGGGCCGTGGGATGAGGTCCGTATGATGCCATGCTTGACGATGGATACCAGATATGTCTCGAAGCTGCGGGTCTTTCCGTCCTTAAGCCTCACCCAGGTCTTGGCCGCACTGAGGTGGTTCATGATTGCCCCGGGTGACCTGAGTGAGGTGGAGAGGTGAGCGAGGTAGGAGGCGAGGTCTATCTGGGTCGGCCGGAGTGGGTTGTAGTCACGGCTGCGGGCGTGCTCGAGGTAGGTGGTGACCTGTCGATGCTTATTCCGCCATGTCTCGTGGGCGAGCCCGGCGCGGTACAGGTGGATGACGTCCTGGTGGTCCTGGTGTGTGCCTGGAAGAGAAGGGCAAATTAGTGTCTCTTCCAGGCTAGTCATCATCGGTGACTAGGGAGGAGTCGTGGTGAGCCCGTATGCGGGTAAGGCCCATGTCATCGACAAAGCGGTTGGCTCTGAGTCTTGCGGCATGGTCGAAGGGGGCCCTGCTGAGGGCGTCTGCAAAGGCTATCTCGGCACCTGGCTTGTGGATGACCTGGATCTCGCAAGAGTTAAGTGCAGCGAATCGCCAGATCGCCCGTGCACAGGCACAGAGGGTTGGATCCCTCCCGGCACCGGAGTCGAGCACAATCTGGGAGGCCTGGTTGTCTGTGTTGATCACAACGGCATAGTCTTGGGGGTTTGGAGGGGTGAGTGCGTGGAGGGCGACGACCAGGTTTATAGCCTTGAGCTGGGCAATGTTGTGTCCGTCGGTCAGGAAGCCTGGCTGGTGTTCTTCAGTCATGTAGCCTGCGGGGGAGTGCGCTCCGCCGGCGAGGAGAGAAGAGTCGCATTCGATCACCCACTCGTGCTTGGGTGGTGGGCGGAGGAGGACAACGCCGTTGGAGGCATGGGCATACTGCCTGAACCATAGTATGTCCTTGGTCATTTCGGCGGTAATGGTATGCTTTCCGGTGTAAGGTGCACTTCTGAGGGCGTTGAGGATCCTGTTCATGAAGCGCCTGGCGGGCCTGACGCATTTTGCAACATGTTGGAGCCTCCCAACTAGGCGTTGGAGGACCTTCCTGGAAGCCTTTGTTGTGGGTGCCCAGGTGGCGCATTCGGCGACGACTTCGTCGAGCTTGGCCGGGGGGATCCGGACGATCATGTCGACCATGTCCACCTCAAACCCGAGCCACTCGACGCGCTGGGTGGGCGGGATGCACTTGTGTGGGGAGAGTGCCAGGCCCAGGTCTGCGGCGAGGTGGATCGCGTCGAGGTAGGCGAGGGTGGCATCGTATTCAGTGGCGGCGGTCCCGACGAAGTCGTCCAGGTAACAGAGGACGAAGTGGCCCTTCCGGCGGAGCAGGTATGTGACTGCATTGGTGGTGCGGGCACAGGCCATGGAGGAGGTGCGGCACCCGAAGGGGGGGGCGATGTCGTAGTAGGTGTCGCCGTCGATTGTTATTCCTAGGAGGGGGACAGAGAGGGGGCATGTCCTCAGCTGTCTGTATGCGCGGGCGAGGTCGATCGTCCATATATATGCGCCTTGCCCGAGGCGGGTGACTTCGTCGGTGAGGTTGCTTATGTTGGGGAGGGTGTAGGTGGCGGGCCTCCCTTGATAGTGTCCTTTGCGTATGCCGGCATTAACGCTGGCGCCCCTTGGGTAGCTGAGGTCGACGATGACCCGGCACTCAACGGTATTCTTTTTCGGTCGGGTCATCATCGGGCTCGTCTGGGCCCAAGGGGCGAAGGGAGGTTGGTGGAAAGGCCCGAGGAGTGTGCCTTTGGACGCCTCGTCCTTGACGTACTTGCGGATCCATTGCAGATGGTCAGGATCCTCGCGGTGGTTGGCGGTCGACGGGACGGGGGGGGGGCGTCGGTGGTGTAGTCGACCGGCCACCCAAACTCGAGGAAGTCGAGTAACTCGGCATCGTGGTAGCCGGCGAGGAGTGCCTTCCATCGTTCGATGTTGAGATCGGATGGCACCGGTATGCGTGCTGCCACGTGGTTAGGGAGGGCAGTCGCCCGGACTTGGTCTGTATACTTCATGCCCCCATGCCGCGTGGACGGTGGTGGGCCATATGTTGTGTAGGATAGTCTTGTAGGAGAGGGGGGTGTGAGGGGGGTTGTAGGGGGGGGAGGGGGCGTCGACTTGATCGGTGGTTATGTCGTCGATGTCTTCACTGGCGTGTGCCCGGTCGTGGTAGGTGAGGAGGGCGTCGGGTGCCGCGGCCGGGTCGAGTTCGTCGAGTTTGTCGTCGTCTGGGGGGGCTGTGGGTTGGCTGGCGGTGGCGGGTTGGACGCATGCTATAGTGGCGTTAGTCGGCTCATATCGCACGACAATATCTGTGGTGATGGAGGTGTGTGGGTGTTGTCGGGTGTTGGACCGTGTGCGTGGCCGGACACGGGTGGTTGTGGCGGTGGAGGTGTGTGGGGGAGGGTCAGTGGGAAGAGGTTGGGGTTGGGGGGCGGGAGGGGTGAGAGGAGGGGGGAGGGGTGGAGGGTGGGGGGTGTGGGGGTTTGGGGGGGCGTTGGGGGGGTCGGGGTTAGAGTGTGTGTGCTGGCCGGAAGTGGGGAGATTTCGATTACCGGTTCCGGGTGGGGGCTTCCGGGGTCTGTGTTCCGGGCGGCATGTGTCTGAGGACGGGTTATGGCTGCGGTGTCGGGTAGGCGGGCGGCATGGTTGGCCGGGCCATCCAGGATGCCGCGGCGGTGTCGGGTAGGCAAGCAGCGTAATGGCCATTAGCGGTGTTATTAGTGGCGGCATCGGGGTCGGGGGTGGCGACTGATGGGTCGGAGGCAGCGACATCTGACGGTGAGGAGTGGCGGTCTGCGTCCGGCGTGAGGCGGCGGTTAAGGGTGTTCAGTGACGCATGTTTTGAGCTGCTCCAGCTTGTTTTGGCGGGAATCTCAGCATCGGTCTGGGCCGTTCTGGCCGTTACGCCACGTGGTGCGTTTATGGCGGGAGCGGGGTCAGTGGGCGCGTCAGTGTGGGCGGGTTCAGTCTCAGTGCCGTATGTGTGTGGTTTTGGGTCCCAGGGCGGGATTGTCGGGACGAACCTGCGTGTAGAGGAGACGAGGCGTAGGGCAGGTGGGGTCGGCTGCGGGGTGTCAGGTGCGTCGTCTGAGGTGGCGTTTTCTACGGCCTCGCCAGGGCCGCTATCTAAAAATCCGCCCTCGCTGATTCTTCCGTGTCGAGTGCCGCGGCTTTTCGCTCAGTCTGTCGCTTTTTGTTGTTGCACTCCTGCTCTCTGTGTGGGTTGGATTTTTTATACTTATTAGCGCACCAGGCGCACAGATGTGCGCGTCGATCGCTCCCGGTGCCATGGGATGCAGTGTACCCACAATCCGTGCCCCAGTTCCATTTGTGGCATGGGCGCCCGTCCGACTCAGTGTTAAACTCCGGGCGTCTGTAGGGTGTAGTGTTTGTGGCTGTCGTTTGTTCATCAGTGCGTGAGTGGTGGGGTCTGGTCGTGTGATCGGCCTTAGCGGCTCGCCTCTCCTCCTCCTTCCGTATGCCTGCAAGGCAGGCTGCGCTCTGTAGGTCTTTAATGGCCTGTTCGTCGTGCCAGGCCTTAGGGAGGCGTCCGTCTTCTATCATGGAGAAAACCTTCTCTGACCAGGGGAGGCACGTGTCCCACTTCCACTCCACGGCCATGTCGAACATCTCGTCCTGGTGGCTGAGTATGGGTTTTATCCATGACTGTGGCACTCTGGGGTCTTTGCGCATGCGTGACAGGGCTGCCAGGTACTCATGCCACGTGCTCTCCCCGGGGCCCACCTTACCCTTGCGCTCGTCCCTAATGACGTACGTGTGGGGGAGGAGTTGGGTCCTACCTCTTTTGTCGTTCCGTCCGTTTGGGTTGGTTCCGATGATGGCGTCGATCACATCCTTTTGGTGGCAGTCGTCTTCACTCGAGGATGTGGCGGTGGCGCACCGTGCATGGCGCGACCTCCTGTGTCTTGGTCGCTCTTGAGATTCTGACCTGTTCCGTCGATCCTTATGGGTGCGTTGGCTGCGGGGCGTGGGTCTCGGCGATCTGGACGATCTCGGTGAGCATGCATGGGAGGTCGTAGCACGTGGCGTTGGAGATTGGACCGGGTCTGGGGTGCCGCGTTTCCTGCGTTTGGGGACGGGCCTGTCGTCCGACGAGTTGCTCTGCGATCGCTTGTCTGTTTTGCGCGTCTCCAGAGCCTTGATCCTATCTGACATCGTTTTGGCCAGATCGGCTTGCTGGCATATTGAATCGGTCACAGACTGTCTGAGCATAGTGAGCTGCTCGGCCGCAGACATGTTGTCGTCGGTCGTTTCGTCCGCCGTGGTTTTGGGTTTAACTACCACGGAACGTGGTCTGCCCCGCTGGCGTGGTGTGCGTGTGGCCTCGTCAGAGACGGCGGCGGCCGGGGTGTCTGCTGTTCGTCGGGTTGTCTTGCGTAGCGGCATGGTGACGGTTGGTGTTCGTTGATGTTGGAGGGCAGCCAGGAGGCGAGTTGAAAAGAGGTGTTGGTGGTCAGGCGTGTGGTGGAGAAGTGGCAGAGTGAGAGGAGAGCGGAAGTAAGGAGGGGGGAGGGCTGGGGACCAGCGGCGGCACCAGCGGTGGGTGCCGGTGCCGCCACCTGGATGGGATGAGGGTGAGGGGAAAGGGCGTCGGTGACGCCGGCTGGAGGGAGGAGGGGAGAGGGACGTAGAGAAGGGGGGGGGGGGGGGGGGGGCGGGGGGGGGGGGAGTGGGGGGAGGAGGGGAGAGAGATGGGAGGTTGGAGATGGAGGAGGGTAGGCCTGGGGAGGTTTTCCCGCCTCTGTTTCGAATTACCCATATTGCCGTAGCAATATGAAGATTGTACATGCGCATCATAAACCATAAATAAAAAATAAAAGAATATAAAAAAAAAAATGTATGTATTTTACATACGCGATATTGTACATACGCGTAGTGAACCATATATTCCAGAATGTGAGATATTGTACATACGCGTAGTGAAATATATATTCCAGAAATTAAAAAAAAAAAAAAATCGTTTACATACGCGTAGTAAAATATAAAAAAATAGTTAAATAAAGAAAAATTAAAAAATATGTATGTATTGTACATACGCGATATTGTTTATATGCGTAGTGAAATATATAATCCAAAAAAAAGGAATAAAATCGTTTTACATACGCGTAGTAAACCATAACAAACAAAAAAATTTAAATAAAGAAAAATTTAAATAAAAAAAATGTGTATGTATTGTACATACGCGATATTGTACATATGCGTAGTAAACCATATATTCCAGAATGTGAGATATTGTACATATGCGTAGTGAATTATATATCCCAGGAAGAATGTACAATATTGTACATACGCGTAATTAACCATATTATTCCAGCAATTAGAAAAAAGAAAAGAAAATAAAATAAGATAATATTAACTCAATGCTAGGGGAGTATTGAACTAATACTAACAATTATAGGCGTGTCGACAGGTCAATAGAAATTTAACGTAGAAGGTTGTGCATACGGGCGCATTTTGCGCGTATCACAGTGGACACTAGTTAGCCGCCAGCAGGCATCATTTATAAATTCAATAAGGAGTATGTAATAATAAAATATAAACACCTATGTGTAAGGAGTTTGTTTGAAGTCGTGGGTTATAAAAACGTGCGCATTTTGCGCGTGCGCAGTTTGCGCGCTTTGCAGTAGACACTAGATAAATTGTAATGTCAACATTAACCATTGTACCCCTTGTGAGGCATTCGCCGTTAATCCACAAGGCACTGCTCCTTAGCTCTTCCCATAGGATTGCTAAACTCTTGTTATGGCAGCACTTCAGTTATGGCTGATAACATTGGTTAAACACGCACATTCCAGCACATTTTGATGCTGTACCACAAAGCCTAACGACTACGGTCTCAGCCTGCGCTATGCACAAGGCACGCAGTTCAGCTGAATTAATTTGTAATGGTAACTAGTCAATATTAAATTCAAATACAATGATACGTAGAAACTCATACATCACCTGAAAGGGAGGTGGTTGTGGTGCGGTGCCCCAAATTGGACACGTCTGCCGGGAGCACTTAATTATGCGAGGCCCAAGTGGCTTTTTCCATGGGCAGCGCCACAACTTCCAATGCCCGCCTATGACTTTACGGTCGGGAGTGTAATCAAGGTACACGGTGCCCACAGTAGTAAGATCCAGTAGGGAGTATAATGAAATACGGAGCCCACTGGTCATCAGTGATGTGAGGTTTTTATTATATTTGAATTATATCACAGGCCGTTGGTGATATGCCCACATGGGCGAACATTGACCATTTACATATTTGGGCGGTGGGCGAACCTGCGTAGGTGGATTCAAACCAATGGAGCAATTTGCTCCCGGCGGCATTAGGGCCGATCTAAATTAAAAGCAATCCTACGGTCAGAGTACATCGCTCGTTATTTAACATCACATTGTATTGCAGACACAGTTCTTCCATCACTCGTCTGGGCGCCCTCCAATGTCATAATGTTAATAATCTATATCTCACAACCCGCAACCTCGTAGTTTTGCCCTGAACCCAGACTGACAGATCCCTCATGATGAGTCGTCCAGTTCCGTACGAGGATGCGGGGTGTACTAAATTTTAATTACGTCAAAACATTTCCTATTTCCTCGTGAATGTATTGCTATCCCAGTATTTTCTCGCCCACGACTTCGTCTCTTACAAAATTAACGAGATCACAATTTAAAGAGAAAGTATATATATCTGATAAAAATATGGAAGGTGAAACACCGCACTCCTAATGTTAACATCCTCAGCTTTAATCCAGCAAAGACACTCAAAATAGGTTAATGGCAAAAAAAATCCACAGGGTATTCTAACCCCTTTTCCATCGATGTCCATAATTTCTCCGACATCAAAGGTTTATTAGTCTAACAAAATATACTAAAAAAACATAAACATTTCTAAACATAATGCCCGATACACAAAAGCCGATATCCCCCAATGGGAATGTCCTGCTTTTGGATCAGCAGAATTGCGATACTAGAGTTTCACATACGCGTCTGAGTACAAGCAGAAGAAAGAAAGAAAAAATATACAAGTACAGACAAAAATCGCGCTGCGGGATACCTCGAGAAGCATCCCGCCCCGGATTATCTAACGTGGGCATGGATACCAGTCAGGTCATCGGGGCTTCCATGCCAGGGACAGTATATAGTTTAATTTAGAACCGAGCCCGCCAGATGATAAATTCTTATTTTGAGTATATGCGCAGAAGCGTCGGTCCCGAGCGGCCGACTACATCGTCCTGTTGTTACTTTTAAGCGGGCTCACGGCTCATCTCCTATCTGTCTTTATTAGGAGATTTATTTTATTTTATGTGTATTTGGGTCTATGTCATAGCTGAACCATCGATAGCTGGCATAACCCACCGATGTACGTATTTATTAAAATCTGTTATATTCTTCAGAAATTAAAAACATATATAAAAAATAGTGGTAGGAAAAAAAAATATGAATAAATAATTCGGCAATGGTTGTCAATGATGAAAGTGGTATCCCGGCGGAACGGGCAGGATATACCACCCTGAGGGCAGTCGGATTTATTTGTTTCGTTTTTCTTACATTGGTAATAATTCTCTGCCATTCTGGTTTACAAGATGGTAATAGTATTCCACCGTTTAATTGGGAAATTTGCGCACTAGCGCTTTTCCCGTGTGGAAGGTATATTGCCAGAATTACTTGTTTATCAAGGATACAGACGTAAAAAAAAATATTCGGAATTTCTAGCGAGCAAAATTACGCTGTAATAAAACCACCTATAGAATTCTCGAATATTATATGTTAAACCGATTTTATTATTACACTTGTTATTAAAAGTGAATAATACACAACCCACAGTAAATTTTGATGTTTCCTAGCGTAATTACATCGATTATCTATTCGAGCTGACCGCTCGCACCAATGGAACTTGTCATGAGATCTTCATATTTCAATCTAGTGTGCTACTCTCCGGGAGCCATTGTGTCACGCCCACCTTATTCGCCCCCTCTTCTTAAACGAAACATCAATACTTGTTGTTCGACACTGGGGAGCAGTGAAGTGGGCGTGTCTACTCGCCTTGAGCAATTTGCGCGCGCGATTTGCGAGCGCGCAAATTGCTAACACTTGTGCACGCGAGGGTTCCCGGTGGTAAAGCGTTGCTTGGCGACTAGCCAAGCAACGATGGGGGGTCGGGCGTTCGGGGCCAGACCCGGCGGACGTGTTTCTACACGCTCCGTCGTTTTCCACCGATATTTAGGCTTTTTAGGGTCAAAATTCTAAACTAAATTACAGAAACCACACGGGAGGGAACGGGAGACCTTTATTGCTATTTATGTTGGTATCCATGTTAGTCTTTGGTTAAGAATAAACCGTGAGCTCTTGTAAAGGTGAATCAGGACGTTCCTTGCATTCTTTACTATCCTCCAGTCTTATTGTAGATTAACCGCTATGGAACCTTGATATTCAATTGCTTTCTATGAACTGAGAGGCCTTAAGCCTAAGTCGGCCTTCTGCAAGTAATGCACCCATCTGCGGGAATCTAATAACTGACGCATTCACGGAATTAACGTAGTGTTACTTTTAGGCTAGAACAACGACGTATAATGCAAACTAAATAGTAGAGACAGCGGCAGCAACTCGTGCTGGACTGCACATATTTGGATTCAGTTAGTAACATTCATAATATCTCCAACGACGAAGGGGGCAGCCAGTAGTTGAAATAACCTAATATAAATACACTTTAGGCCGATAAATGCGCACGATGGCAAATCTAGTATTTAGACGATACTCTGGCTGGCGCCTATCGTACGGGACGGACACCGACGACGGACTACTCGCAGGCGGGCGGAAAGGCTACGACGGCGGCGGCTGGTCCAAGGAAATTCAAATGGAAACAATTAATTATATTAACACGTAGGCTCGCCTTCGGCGGGGGCGGAAAAGCCGTACGGTTAAACATACATACATATACATACATATACATACATATACATACATACATATACATACATATACATATATATTAACATACATAGATATATACATATATATAGACATATATATACATATATATACATATATACATACATACATACATACATACATACATATACATATATACACATCTATATACACATATGCAGACATATATACATGACTCTACACATATGCATATAAATACATATTGCATTTAGAGATGACTGCATCACATATCTTAGAGTGGTCCTCCATTTGTCACTGCTAAGTTAATCCATATGTAGTCTGTGTCACTATCAGACTTATTGCAACAATGCAAGGGGCCTAAGCTCTGACACTTTCACACTCAGATTTTAACCAAACACTGCCATTACCCTAAATAACATTCCATTTATATTTAATTTATTTTTGATTATGCATGTACATGTACACATACTTTTAAAGCTATATGTATATATGCATATATGCACATACATATGTATGTATTATATATAATATATAAATAATATTGCAATATCAGGTGAAGAATAACTTACCAGTGTTCCTAAATGTAAGGATGACTGTGCCAGATCCTTCACAATGGTAATCCATTTGCAAGTAACAAGTTGACTGTTGTGTAGTGTGTGCCTTCAGAAATATGTGTGTGCAGTGCACTGTGGCACACACCCTTATAAACCAAATCCAATCCACTCTCACACCTATTCAAAGGGCATAGGCTCTGACACATTGAGACTCAGTGAGCTCAGCTGTCAGTGGAGGTGCAGCCCAGAAAACCATTGGCAACCTGAGGTGTGAAAGCTTTCCTTGGCAGTTTTTGGTTAAAACCTGAGTGTTAAAGTGTTAGAGCTAAAGGGGCTGTCACATTAGGGTTTTTTGCGGGAGCGTATGGCGGCGTAAGCGCGTTACGTCATATACGTCGGCATACGCCGTATACGCTACTCATACGCTATGCATACGCTACTCATACGCTACTCATTACGCCGCCAGATTGCCGCCAGATGCCGGGCGTATGTGAAGCGTATGAGGCGCATACGGCCGCCCATAAACGCTTTCACATAAATCCGTCCGTCCAAATTTTTTTGTGCATGCTAAAGAAAAAAAACCGACCTATGAGGGCGTATGGCCCACATACTGTCAAAACATTTCACAGCACGCTCCCATACGCTCCCGTACGCTCTCATACGCTCCTCGTAGGTTCCACATACGCTCAAAACCACCCGAAAGGTCACCAAATGTCATCATAGGCCGGCACGCGCAGGACCTACGTAGGTTTTCAATACGCTCCCGCCATACGCCGTAATGTGACAGGGCCTTTAGGCCCCTTGCAATAAGTCTGAGAGTGAAACAGACTACACATGCGTTAACTTACCAGTGACAAATGGAGGACCACTCTACAATATGTGATGCAGTCATATCTAAATACAGTATGTATTCACATATATATATATATATATATAATTAAATAGTCACATATATAGGTCTCCATATGTATATATGTATACATATATGTAGATGTGAATGCATGTATATATAGACATATATACACATAGGTGCATATGTAATATGTATATATGTATATACACATATGTATATGTATATTTATATGTATACACATATGTATGTGTATATGTATATGTATATCTATATATATATATTATATGCATACATACATGTATATGTAAATCTAAAAATAATGCCAATAATGATCAAAATAATACGGTAATAATAATGACAAGAATAATGATAATAACGATGATAATAATGATAATAACGATGATAATAATAACAAATATATAATGATAAAAATGGCAATAATACTTGACATTACCCGACCTGACTTTACCCGACCTGACCTTACCCGACCTGAGTTTACCTGACTCTACTTTACCCGACTCTACTTTACCCGACTCTCCTTTGCCCGACTCTCCTTTGCCCGACCTGACTTTACCGGACATGACTTTACCAGACCCAACTTTACCAGACCCAACTTGACCAGACCTGACTTTACCGGACCCGACTTTACCGGACCCGACTTTACCGGACCTGACTTTTGTTCATTAATTTTTACTTCTATTCAAATATGTGGGATGTGGTGGAGGGAGGCTCGGAACTGGGAAGCTGAGAGGCTATACATATCGTTTTAAATCGATAAAGTGTTTATTAATATATGTATATATGTATATGTGTGTATATATATATATGTGTATATATATGTATATGTGTGTATATATATATATGTGTATATATGTATATATGCTGTCACAACAATACAATAAATCAAATACAATAATATTTAAGGTAGGTTTTTCTTAATGTTGTACCAGCATCTTTGTGGTGATTATGCATCAGATGCATAATCACAGTGAATTATTTATTATGCATATATATATTGGTATGCAAAAAAAATATCTACATGATGCACAACAGTCCCCACAGGACCTCCCCCAGTGGCAAGTGGAAGTATATGAGTGGGCCACATACCAGCATATACCCCTATTGTTGGCTGGAGGTTCCTCTATTGTTTGGGATTTATCGCTATACCAACACAGTTATAACATGGGCAGTTCTGTCCTGTAGCCATGTGTTGTAACTATTGAATTATTTCCTAATATTCACTGTTAATTTACTCAATCCGGTCCCAACTAAATGTCCTATGAATATCCAGGAAATTAGATATCATTTTTTGGCTTTCTAGTGATGTAATTCGACCTTCGAAATTAAACCGGGGGTCGAATGAAGTTTTTAACCACCATAGCCCGATCGAGGTAAGCTCTCCAACCTGATTAGGTTCTTGTTGGTATACGTCAATGTCGAGATACGGCGTCACGGGTCAGGGGTCGGCAAAGTTTTGTGCATGCACAAAACTTTAGACGTACTACAATGTTCGACAATGTGTGGATTTTACATTGGCCATATGTTATATATATGTTAGGCGTACGTCGATGTATGTTAGATGTACCTTAGACAAATGTTCACTATGTTGCACTGTATTGCACTGCATTGCACTATGTTGACCTACATTAAAGGCATTGCGAACATAAGTCCGCATACTGACAATGTACTGACAACGTATGGATAACATACGTCTAACGTACTGTAAAATATTCTGATAAAACGCATTGGTGGGGGAATGCAAATGGTTTATAATGGTAAATGGTATATAGTGCCAGGTGCATGAATTTATTTATGTTGTTGCTGGTGATAGTTTACTCATGGTCATTGTGTATTAGTCAGATAGTGTGAAAGAGGCACTAGGAGATAGTGTGTAAGGGGCACTTAGAGCTCTACCCACTACCCCCTTTCCCCTCTGTTAGTCACAGATCACCACACACTCAGCTCAGGCAGGTGGTGGCCAAGCAGCCACACCATATGGTGGTGGTGGGCAGATCACTGTAGCCATGGTGACACAGGAATGTTTGATGTTCATTGGTGGAACTGTAAATGCTTGATTCTCGTTGGAGAACACGGTCAGGTGGTATGCCATACCAGTTCCATGTACCACTATAAATAATAAACCTGAGGGCATTGTCTCTCTCTACTTTCATTCTTTATACTCTTCCTTTCTCTTCTTGCCTGTATTGATTTCATTATAGCCTGCCTCATAAACACAGATGCCAGACGTGGACTTTACAGTACGTTTAGCATTTCTCCAGCGTCTCTTGACTTATCTAACGTATGAAGCGTAGTTCTGGCGATTGAATAACGTATATATCGTTCACCGGCGTTTTGCGAACGTACCGTGAGCGTAATTTGAGCATTTTTCACCTGGAAGCCTGTTAGCCATACATTGGTTATACCTTGGCCATATGCTATGTATACGGTACGTATACGTCCACCCCCTCCCCCACCCCCCCTCCCACCCCCGCGCATTTGACGCTTGTCGACGTAAAAAAGTGATTTTACGCGTTGGCCGCTCGCTTGCGATATGTGACAGGGCCTTAACATCAGGTACTATGACAGGCCTGGCAAGACATACTGTGGCAGGCCTTGCAGTTGTCGTTGTGGCAGGCGTTGCAGCAGTCACTATGGTAGGCCTTAGAACATGCACTGTGCCAGGCCGTGTAGCATGCACTGTGGCAGACCTTACAATAGGCACTGTGGCAGGCCTTAGAACAGGCACGGTGGCAGGCCTTGTAGCAGGCACTGTGGCATACCTTACAATATGCACTGTGGCAGGCCTTAGAACAGGCACTGTGGCAGGCCTTGTAGGAGGCAATGTGGCAGGCCTTACAATAGGCACGGTGGCATGCCTTAGAACAGACACTGTGGCAGGTCTTGTAACAGGCACTGTGGCATACCTTACAATATGCACTATGGTAGGCCTTATAACATGCACTGTGGCAGGCCTTGTAGCAGGCACTGTGGCAGGCCTTAGAACAGGCACTGTGGCAGGTCTTACATCATGGACTGTGGCAGGCATTTCAGCAGGCACTGAGGCAGGCCTTTGAACAGGCACTGTGCCAGGCCTTACAATAGGCACTATGGTAGGCCTTAGAACATGCACTGTGGCAGTCCTTGTATCAGGCAGTGTGGCAGACCTTACAATAGGCACTATGGTAGGCCTTAGAACATTCACACTAAGGCGGCGGGCAGGCTTTCAATTTGCGGGCGTCGGGTAAATAGCCTACTTAGCATCCATCCCGATAACCTTTCTGGCTGTTAGTGTTATTGAAATGAACTGCCCGATATCATTACCTCGCCTCAGCAGGGCGGGCCATCCACCCTGCCCCTTGACCGGTATGGATGTGAGCAAAGGTTACTCGTCACACAGTTACCAAGAACTGACACCCCTACAACAGTGCACAAACAATGGTCGCTTACTGCTTGTAAGAAGAGCCACTCACATTGGGTTGGTTGGTTGGTTGTTGTAGTTTTACGTCATGGCAACATCTGAGGTCATATCTGGATGGGTATCGACTGGTCACAGTGCACACTCATGGCGACTTTATAGTGCTGCCCCACTGGGAAATCAGGCCACTGGCACCATGACCCAATATCCCAATCAGTCACATTATCCTGACACTGAGGTAACCAGTCCTTGCCCTATCCTATTAATGCTGAGCGCCAGGTTAGGTGGTGACAAGTGTACATTGTATAATCTCCCATTCTGGTAGATCATGGGATCGTGGGTTCGAACCCTGGTCGAGTCAAACCAATGACTTAAAAAGTGATACTTGTTGCTTCCTAGCCTGGCACCTGGCATTATTAGGATAGGGCAAGGAGCAGGGGAATAAGGAAGACCAATTGTCCACGATTGAAATTTCCCCTGCTTAATCAACTAATCTACTAACAACAACAGAAGTCATTGGTATGACTTGACCAGGAACCGAACACCCTTCTACTGATTTGATGACCGTGCCCGTTCCTCCCATTGAGTCCTAGCGCGTATAGGGTTTCCAGCGATTAAGTCAGCGATTAGGGTTTTATGTCCTAGGAATATATGTAGGTTATTTAAATAGCGAATTCATGCAAACCTGCAATGGAGAGAGAGCAGTTATCACTATGCGATAAATAAAGGAACTTGTGTATGATTTGATGTAACAATTTCTGTGCATAATTTCCCTGTAATGATAAATCAGGAAGAAATCTAGTGCAATAATAATAATAAGTAGAATAAGAATAATATAAATAAGAATAAGAATAAGAAGAAGAATAAGAAGAAGAAGAATAATGAGAATAATAATCAGAATAATAATAATGAGAATAATAATAATAAGAATAAGAAGAAGAAGATGATAATAATGATAAAGCACAACTACATGCCATGTACAGTATCAGTACTTAACTGGTTGGTTAAAGAATCAGCTTCCTATTTTTGTATATTGGCACACACCTAGTACATCCAGTCTACAGTGGTGTTCTCTGTGGCGGAGTGGTTATAGTGTCTGACTTTTTTCGAGGTCGGACTCCTAATCTGAAGGACGGTGGGTCGATTCCCTGTGCCCCCAACTCTGCCAATTTGGATTTCCACCGCTGTGTATAACTTACAGCGTCATGAAAGGCTGGTTGCTCTCATACCATGTCTATGTGGTGTGGGAGGTTAAAAATCACTTGGGTCGGTAAAAGTGTAGGCTTGGGCTTTCTATTGACAAACTGTCTAATGGTGGAAACAAGTCTATTGAGACTCGTCCATGATAGGCAGTATAAATATTCAAGAAAAAATACGCCTACTTTCCAGGGCCCTCTGACCAAAACTTAGTACTATTACTCATTGGACACATATTTGGTTATTTTCATATTAATATACACATATCTTTATATATCAAAATTGGAATTATACATTTCAAATGGAGAGCGGCAGTCAAGTAATGAAAGCAGTCTTTGTCGCATCACGACCGACAGCATGATGATGATGATGACATTTTGTGACAAACTTGAATCATTTTTGTTCTACTATGAAGACAGTTTATGTCGCATTTTCTCAATGTATTTGTATATATAGCATATTCATGTATATATCACACATTTATGTATATATCTATTGAGAGAGAAGAGTAGACATGATTTATTTGACTACCCAATTGTGTCAATATGACCAAATTTGACGCTCATTCTCTGGTCCCGTGGTTAAGGTACTGGTTCTGTACATTGTTCATGTTGCGGTGGCAACATGGGTAATTTGGAGCTCAGGACCTATAACCTTAACCACTAAACTCTATGGGACGGTGGCGCCACCTATACTGTATACTGGGCGACAACCGCGCACCCGCCTAGCGGTTCGGGCTGGCACCACGCCAGAGACCAGAGCAGCTCACTTCCGCCAGTGAACCCGAACCTGCCGCGTGGTTGCTGCGAGTCTCCGCCCGATTTACTCACTACGTACAGAATGCCGTCAACACGCAATAAACGCCAAAAGGAGGATACACCACCAACACCACCTGCCCCTACGACGGTGAAAAAATCGCACGGACGACCAAAATCAGTAGTCCTGCACGAAAAAACAACTAACAAAACACAGTCGAGATCTACTCGCACCGAGGAGCGACACGCGGGGGCGCGCCCAAGTGACAGCCCAGCCGGGCCCAGTGATAAACGGCGGAAATCCAACACATCGGCACTCCTGGAGGCGTTTAATGGATTCCAGGAGAGGATGGATGACAAACTGGGTAGGATGACCGAACGCCTCGACGACATCGAGCGATCGGCGGCAAAAAAGCGACGAAGCAGCACGCCGCGTGCGGAATTCCAAGATGGCGGCCACGAGACGCGTCAACAGACCACGAGGCCGGCTGCCAGCAGCAGCAGACACCGGTCACCTAATGGTAGGAGGAGGACCCGCAGTGGCAGCCGCACATGACACAGCGGCGGCTACACCATGACGGACACACGCACTGAGCAATACTACTACGCGACTCCAAGGGACGACACCAAAAAACGTGAGTTTGTTCCATTCGTAAACCCATTCCGCACCCCTGCTGCCATTGCTCGTGATCGAGCAACGTCCCGGAACCCATTCTATGATGTCGCGTCAACTGGCGACCAGGAGGATAATGACCGCAGTGACGTAGTCAATGAACTGCTGGCGGCAGCTGGCACCGCGTTAGGAGACAAACGAGGTAATAATGTGATAGCACCCCATAGATATGTGATCCGAGGCCATCGGAGCACAAAAATCGGACTCGACCAGGCGACATGGGCTGAGTATGTGGCCGCGCTGTGCCGCATGATGAAGGATCAGGCGATGCCAACGAGCTGGAGAGAACCTCTCCTAGACCATCAGCTGCAACTGGCGACAATGGCAACGCTATACGACTGGCCAACATGCCGACGCTGGTCGGAGGGCGTATTTACCATGATCGCTGATGGCCGGCTGCCGCACGGCTGGGCAGACCAATACGCAATCAAAGACATACAACGAGACGCGTGCGTGGAGGGTACGCGCCTCGACGGAAAGAAGCCAAACCGTACCAATGCCGAAGACAACACGGCACGGAAACACGACAACACCACGAGCCGATCGGACAGATCCGACTATGTCCGACCAGTATATAACAAAGAAACTGATGGAAAGCCGTGCTCCAAATGGAACTGGGCGGAGGAGTGTGGCTTCACCACCTCGCATGGGATACAACCAGACCGAAAATGCCACCTCTGTGCATGGTGTGCCACAAAATATGCAAAGGCGAACCCACACCCTGAAAAAGAATGCCAAAACAAGAGGA
Source organism: Branchipolynoe longqiensis (assembly GCA_030323885.1). Lineage (NCBI taxonomy): Eukaryota > Metazoa > Annelida > Polychaeta > Phyllodocida > Polynoidae > Branchipolynoe > Branchipolynoe longqiensis. The sequence goes on from CM059201.1 coordinate 10,316,091, forward strand.
GATTCTTTGACCGGAAGAATGGTGCAGAAAAATCGGCTAACAAGGCAGATTTTTAGAAGGCGGCCGACCCGTTGAACCGACCGGCGATGGCAAGGACTCTGCACACAATACAGCTGCCGGCGCGTACCCAGACGGCACGCCGAAAACAACGCACAGACAAGAAAACCAAAACAACACTGACCTACTTACACACACTGAACACCCTCCCACCACGGAAGCCACACACGCTGGCTCCCGCCCGGTGGCGGAAGGTGGCGCCACCGCACTGGAGCCACAACCATGTGCGTCTGGTGTGATACCACACAACGGACGCGACCCATGCCACGCCCCCACCCCCACCCACCGCTACACACAAGGTGGCGCCACTGCAGATGAACACACGGCACACGGCCATGCAGGCGGAGCCACCCTGACCGACACGAGATGTAAACAAACACACACGAGCGGTCGGATGGAACACGTGTCTGAGGACATAGGCACCAGCGTACAACAACAACAAACCAACACAACACACGCTGCCTACCACCAGACCCGTAGCGCAATGCAACCACACCCAACCCGCCCATGCACCACCGTCATGCCACTCACAGCGAACAGCACGCACGGCCACCGCACAGACGCCACACCGACGGAAGCACATTCCCACCCGAACCCAACACCCGTCCCCCCGATAGCGATCCGTGGCCACGGCCAAATCACCGACACAGATCCCACACAAACCGATGGCCTACTGCGGCACCAGCAGCCGGACGACATTGAAACCATACTCGGCGAGAATGGAGACGAAGCTGCCTCGCCATACAACCCACCCCTCACACCCACGGCATACAGATCCACACTACACGAGATCTGGCCATACACCATACCAGCACTCTGGACCAACAATACTCCGTACATGGGGATGCCTAACTACATGGGGATGCGCATTCCCGTCCCGTCGGGATTGAACATACCTGCATGGCGCCACCTACTGAAAGACTATCACGACCGACAAGTCGTGGACTTCCTAGAGTTTGGCTGGCCGGTGGACTACACGGCGCCACTACCACCGGTCCCGGCCACCGCCAACCACACCGAGGACCCCGCACACGACATTCACATTGCCGACTACGTGCGGAAAGAGGTCGAGCACGGCGCCCTAATAGGCCCATTCACCAGACCCCCATTCAAGCCGTGGACACAGGTCAGCCCAATGATGACCAGACCCAAGCGAAACTCGGAGGCGAGGAGAGTGGTCGTCGACCTCTCATACCCGGCAAGGCTAGTGTGAACGCGGGTATAAGGAGGGCACAGTACCAAGGTGCCCCCATGGCATACACTCTACCGGGCATGCTCGACCTGGCACAGGAGGTGACAAGACTTGGCCCCGGCTCATACATCTGGAGCGCCGACCTTGCAAGGGCGTACAGACAGCTGCGCACCTGCCCGCTATCAACCCCACTCCTCGGCATACTCTACAAGGGACACTACTACATCGACGCGGCACCGCCGTTCGGGTGTAGGACGTCCTCAATGGCGTGCGCCAGAACCACAAACGCAGTGGTTCACTTGATGAGGAAGAAGGGGCACCACATACTATGCTACCTCGACGATTTCGTCGGGGCCGCTGCAACACAACACCAGGCGGCACTTGCATATGAAGACCTAATGCACACCGCACACACACTGGGCCTGGAGCTCTCCCCACAGAAATGCGTGCCACCAACGACACAGCTCGAATGGCTGGGCTTCGCGATCAACACCGATCGAATGTGGGTCAGGATACCAGACGAGAAGCTCGCCGAGGTCCTAACCGAGTGCCGCATGTGGACGGTCGGGCGGAAGGCATCCCGAAAAGACATACAGAGACTAGTGGGCAGGCTACAGCATGTCGCAAAGTGCGTCAGGCCTGCAAGGAGATTCACCTCCAGGATCCTCGAAGCACTCAGAAATGCACCCATGAATGGCAAGCACACCGTGCCGGAAGAGATGCTCCAGGACATCGCATGGTTCAATACATTCGCAGAGGCCTTCAACGGGTATGTGCTACTACACCCAAACCCCAAAGATGAATGGCGCATAGAATGCGACTCATCTCTGTCCGGAGCCGGAGCCCACTCGACTACCCACTACTACGCCGAACGCTACCCCGAAACGGTCACGAGAAAAAGCATGACCATCGCACAACTCGAGGCATTAAACTTGGTCGCCGCAATCAGGGCGCTCCTCCCCCTCAGGCCACACCAGCACACCATACACGTCAGCACTGACAACTCGGCGTCACAACACGTGATGACGGAGGGAAAAGGCCGTGACCCGGTGCTCACGGCGTGTGCTAGGGAGATCTGGCTCATGGAGGCCACAATGAGCACAGAAATACAGATCCACCACAAGCCCGGAAAAGATATTGTGCTCGCAGACGCGCTAAGCAGGCGCCACAACGACTACTCGGCTCGCCGAACAGCCCAAGCCATGCTGGCACAGCGCGGCCTAATACAGGTCCATGTCGACTTCGACCACATACTCACCCCCGGGCTATAACCTGGCTCTTCCTCCCATAACACCTTGCCTCTCATCCCCAGGTTTCTCCGACCACCACCACAAGCGGCTCATGAAGAAGATCCATGACAGGCTAGCCCCAGGAACCTGGCGAAACAAGAACCGACAGGTGTCAACGTATATCGCATACCTCACCCAGCATGGAGCCCGACCATCGCGCCCGACAGTGCGCACTCATGGCCACTTTATAGTGCTGTCCCACTGGGAAACCAGGCCGCTGGCACCATAACCTGGTATCCCACTCAGTCACAATAATGCCTAGTGCCTGTCTAGGAAGCGACAAGTATCAATTTTTAAGTCATTGGTTTGACTCGACTAGGGTTCGAACACACGACCCCATGATCTACCAGCACGGGAGACGGACGCTCTAACTTATTCGGCCATCCCGTCTGGTCTGACCACAAAAGGAGTAACCTTGCCATGTGTGACCCGAAGGACTCTCCATGCACATATTTGGTTATATGACAATAAAAATCTTCAAATGGTATGGTAGTCCCCTACTTTGACTATGAGGATGTAATTTACATGGTGCTAAAAAAGAGCTACTAAAAAAACTGCAAATACTGTAAAAATAGAGCCCGAAAAATATGTCTCAAAGTAGAAAAACTACACCCCACCTATGACATATGCAAAAGAACTAAAGTAAAGCTAGTAGAAAACAGGAGAATAATCCACCTAAAAACACTAGCGTATGGATATAGTCGAGACAATAAACCTGTAACCCAATTGCGCGTTGTCTGTATTTGGGTTTCGATTTCTGTGTTCGTGTTTGTTGGTTGTGCTTGGTGTCGGAAATATATGTTTCCTGTTTCTTTTAACCGTGTGGTTTTGTTCGTTTCGAATTTCATAATTCCGTGATGCTTCTCCTACTCCGGTTGAAATTCTACACGGTGCCCAACTTTCTTTGTGTGTTCTGTACTGAACATGCGCGCCAGGTTTCAACTCGTTGAATTTTCGTCCCGCATGGTGGTCAAAAAATTTCTTTTGGTTAGTTTGTACCTTTTCGATCTGGCTTTGCTTTACTCTCACCATTTTGGCTTTCAACTGTCTGTCTGTAGACGGTAGTTTTGAACGCAACTTTCTGCTCATTAAAAGCTGCGCGGGTGATGCTTCTAAACCTACGAGAGGTGTGTTTCGAAAGTTTAATAGGAAAAGGTTGTAATCTTTGTTTTCATGATTAGCTTTTTTTATCATTGTTTTTATCGTTTGTATGTGTCTTTCGGCCTGGCCATTGCTTTGTGGATAGTGGGGGCTGGAGAACTTTGTTTCGAACCCATATTCATGTGCAAATTCTTTGTAGTCAGCGCTAGCAAATTGTGGCCCATTGTCGGATACCACGGTGGCTGGGATCCCATGTCTCCCGAATGTTTGTTGCATGGCCCTTATGATTGATTTACTCGTTGTTGACTGTAACTTAATGACTTCAGGATATTTCGAAAAGTAGTCCACTAATATCAGGTAGTGTTGATCCCTGACCTGGAACAGATCTGCTCCGATTTTATTGAATGGCATGCGTGGTATGTCGTGTGGTGTTAGGGGTTCCCTGTGCTGTCTGTTTCTATATTGCTGACATAGCGTGCATCTTTGAATGATATCTTCTAATTGTGTTTGCATTTCCGGCCAAAACATGTGTTCCCTGGCCAACCTTTTGCTTTTTATGATCCCTTGGTGAGTTTCGTGTAACTTTTCTAGCATTGTTTTGTGCAATTTTTGGGGTATGATGATTCTGTTTCCCTTTAGTAAGAGCTCCCCTTGTCTCGTTATGTCATGTCTGAACGTGTGAAATGGTGTTGCACATTTTTGCATTAGTTTTTTTGTCCGCAGGCCAACCGTTGTCCACCAGTCGCCCTATTTCAGTTAGAGTTGGATCTGCTGTAGTTTCTGCCTTGATGTCCTGCAGGCAGCCTTTCACCACTTCTATTGCGGCGACGCTGATTTCGTTGTCGAACAGGTTATCTGGCTCAGTCCTGGTGGTGTGGTCTCTGGAGAGCGCATCTGCAAGAAACATTTCACTCCCTTTGACATATACAAATTCTAGGTCGTAGTTTTGCAATCTCATGCGCATGCGTTGCATCCTAGCGGACAATTGGTGTAGGGGCTTATTTACTATTGACACGAGTGGTTTGTGGTCCGTTTCTACTCTGACCTTTTTCCCGAATAGATAGTTATGAAATTTCGTACAACCGAAACATATGGCCAAAAGCTCCTTCTCGATAACGGCATAGCTACTTTGGGTGTCATCGAGGGCTTTAGACGCCATGGCAATGGGTTGGCCTTCCTGCAGCAGGGCTGCACCTAGTCCTGACATTGACGCATCTACCTGGAGCGTGATCACTTTGCTCACGTCGTAAAATCACAGAATGGGGGCGTGTGTGATCATTGTTTTCAGTTTCTGGAATGCTTTGTCGTGATGTTCCTCCCAATGCCATGCTGTTTCTTTCTGGGTCAGTACTCGTAGCGGTTTTGTAATTTGTGCTAGATTGGGGACGAATTTTGCCACATACGCGATCATGCCCAAGAAACGCTGTACTGCCTGTTTGTTTCCTGGTGTTGGCATGTCGTTTATAGCCTGTACCCTTTCGGTGTTTGGGTTTATCCCTTTCGCTGAAATGACATGACCCACATACTTGACACTGGTCTGACATACGGATGACTTGTCTGGGTTTAGTCTCAAATTGACCTGCCTTGCTCTCTCGAGCACGGCACGCAAATTGTCATTGTGTTCCTGGACTGTACTGCCGTAGACGAGAATGTCGACCGTTACAACGTTCACCCCTTTTAGTCCATGTAGGATCTTATTCATTTCATATATGAATATGTCCCCAGCTGTCTTTATACCGAACGGTAGTCTGGTGTATCGGAACCTTCCCCATGGCGTGTTAAACGTACAAAGCTTTGAGCTTTCCATGTCGAGTTGAATTTGCCAATATCCGCTTTTTGCATCTACCACCGAAAAGTATTTTGCCCCATTTAATTTAGCTACCACTTCCTCGATCGTTCTAGTTGGGTAGGGACCCCGCTCTATGGCTTTGTTAAATTTGGTGGGGTCTAAACATATGCAGATTTTATCGTTTTTCTTCACTATCGTTATAGAATTAACCCATGGGGTCGGCTCAGTCTCTTCTACGATAACCCCCAAAAGCAACATTCTGTCCAGCTCTTTTCTGACTTGATCCTCAATGGCATGTGGAATCCTTCTTGGAGGATCCACCACGGGAGGTACATGTTTGTCAATGTGAATTTTCGCATCTACCTTAATTGTCCCTAGCCCAGTAAAGACATCATTAAATTCTGTTACCATGTTCATTGCTTGTTCGTCGTGTTCTGCACTGATGCTGTCTAGACGGGAGAGTAGATGTAGGCGGACGCACGCGTCTTTCCCGAGGATGGCACATCCGCTGCTTGTTATGTGGAATAGCAACAGGTGGTCCCTCACCTGTAGCTCCACCTGACCCAGAGGTGTGATCCTTTCCCCTGAGTACGTTACCAGGCGGCACTTGGCCTGGTTGAGTTCTGCGTGCAGCCCTGTGAAGGTGTCTCTGGGGATGATGTTGTCTTCCGAGCCGGTGTCTAGCTTGAAACGGATGTCATGCCCTCCTACAGGTATGGTCTCGTACCATAACTGATCCCGATCCTGCGCATCCTCAGACATCTCGCCCACGAACAGGTCTGTGTCATCCTGGTCGCCCTGCCACTCATCATCGTTGTCTGCGTTGCCCACCGTAATCTCGTTGACCGTTGATGTTTAGCTTCGGCACACCTTTGCGAAATGACCGACCTTGCTGCAGACATCACACGTCTTTCCTCTGGCCGGGCAAGCGTCTCGGTCGGAGCGATGTGAGTAGCCACACTAGCCGCATCTCGGTTGGCTGGCTGCATTTCGGCTTTGTTGACCGCCCCTCGCAGCGGGTCGCCGGTAGGATTGTTGGCGGCCTCCTGATGGTTGGAACTGCCGGCGTGCCGACTCGCGCTGTTGTATAGCATCCAGCGTGTAGTCGGTCGTGTTCCCGGCGGATAACTGGTTGGCTTGGTGTTCGCTTAGACGGCACATTTCCTCACATGTTTGTAAAGTCAGTTTTGGTGTCTGGAGTAAGCGATCTCTCAGCTTGTCGCACCTGATTCCGCTTACCAGTCTGTCCCGTAACAGGGATTCCTCTAGTGCATCGTACTCACATAGGCCAACTCGGTGTTTCAACTCCCGGATGTATGCGTCCATTGACTGTTGGCCCTGGTTATAGGTGTTGAATTTGTACCGGGTTACCGTGATGTTGGTTTTGCCCTCACAGTAAGCCCGGAATGCCTCCTTTAGCGGTTGTAGTTTGTCTCGCTCGGCGGCGGTAAACCGCATCGATTGATGTAGTTTCTGCGCCTAGGTTCCGGCGACATGCAGGAATACCGAACACTGAACTTTTTCGCTCCTGCTTTGGACTCCTGCTGCGGAGGCGTATATATTGAAAGCATGCAGCCATGTCTTCCAATTCGCGGAAATGTTTTCCTCCAAATTCAACGGGCCGGGAGGCTTCAACCGTGGTAGTGACATGTCCGTCTAAGGTTCCACGTCTGACACCATGTAATGTGATTAAGCGACCAACTACTGCACACGTTGAGGTCTAGTTACTTAATGCTTTATTCAGCCCGTGCGATACCACTACACTGGTTCCTCTGCTCTGCTCGGTCCCAGCCGTCGTGCCGCTGCCCTGCAGATAACACCAAACATAAAACTATAATTTCACTAGGTCCCACTTAGACAGGCCAAACCTGCTAACAGGCATTGATGCCTAATTTCTTAAGCAGAAGAGGATAAGTGTAAGTGTAGTGCCTTATTACCACTGGCTCTGGTCCTAATTGCAGCTAGGTAATGGTTCCAGTAGTGGCCGCCATATTGGATGGTAGCCTGGTTTGGTGAAGAGTATCGGTCCGATTGGTCAACAGTGAGAAGAGAGATGAAGTGTGTGTGTGTGTGGGGCGGGGGGGGGGGAGATATATGTGCAAGCTCGTGTAAATAAAGTTTTATTTACACGTTTCCACAGAATTAAGAATGGATTTTCACAGGAGTGTTGTTTAGGTGTTGGGGTTTTATGTACTGGCAACATATAAGGTCATATCAGGATGGGTAGCGACTTGTGACAGTATGCACTGATGGTGACTTGATAGTGCAGTCCCACTAGGAGACCAGGCTGCCAGCACCATGACCTGATATCCCACTCAGTCACATTATCCTAACATTGAGCTAACCAGTTCATGCCATATCCTAATGCCAAGCGCCTGGCTAGGAAGTGACAAGTATCAATTTTTAAGTCATTGGTTTGACTCGACCAGGGTTCAAACGCATGGGTTTGAATCTCCAAATCTACCAAAGCGGGAGATGGGCACTCAACTCATTCGGCCATCCTGTCTGGTTACAGGATGATTTAAATAGATAATCATGACAGTGCTTTAGTTTTGGTATTCATTAAGCTTCGTGGGCTACTTTAAATATATACCCGAGATGGTCATTGTCTTGTCATCATCATTTCATGAAAGCTGCCTGCAAAAGTGTTGAAGTGCTGCTGGCTTTTGCAAGTTACCAGCGGCACTCTCTCGGGGAGCAAATAGAGGTTTCACGCCGGCAAGAAGATGTCCAGACAGGTGCAAAACTATTTGTCCCTGCAGTGGCTGGTCGGGAGATGTTGGGAGTTCCATACATCAACCGCCCTTAATGCTTGTGTTGTAGATACTGATTTTCACTGGATGATGTAAAGTTGCATAGTCTGATGCTTTTACATTTCTGTTCTCTTTATGGATGAATATATTAAAGTTGCATAGTCCGATGGTTTTGATTTTCTATTTTTTTCTGAGATAAACATATAATGTTGGTCATTATACTCTACCTTACATATTTTTAATGGCTAACTTTTGAGGTATTTGAAGTGCTAATATGCTAAATTAGTTTTGGCGAACATGCCAAAACTCTGACACCATAGGCCTCTGCAATAAAAGTTTATATTAAATTGATTCAGCGTTCCCTTCTATGTGACGACAAAAGTTTAATAAGTGCACCAGTATCTAAGTTAGACATGTAGAATCAAATCTACATAACATTTTTGGTTTTGAAAATTTGATGTTTTTATCGGACTATGCAGCTTTAAGATGATAGTTATAATCTACCTTATGGTGCAGTCACACTACGACGCTTCTCGCCGGCGACATGGCAACGTGTAGTGATTTTGGGTGATAATAAGTGAAATGTCTGGACGTGCTGGTGGCGCATTATGAGCACGTCGGTACATGTTGGTACACTATCCTTGACGTTGATGGTCGGCGGACAACGTCGGCGCGCGTTGCCGGTCGCCCAAGGTTTTAAGCATGTAAAAAAAAACCAATGACCGGCAGCGCGCGCAAATATATGGGTAAGGACGTTAGGAGGATGTTAGGCGGACGTCGACACACGTTACAAGCACATTGGAGGGACGTTGCTCACACATTGCTGTGTGTGTGTCTCTATGTGTGTCTCTGTGTGTGTCTCTGTGTATCTATGTGTGTGTCTGTGTCTCTGTCTGTGTCTCTGTGTCTGTTATGTGTCTCTGTGTCTGTCTCTGTATGTGTCTCCGTATGTGTCTCTCTCTGTGTCTGTATGTGTCTCTGTGTCTGTGTATGTGTCTCTGTCTGTGGCTGTCTGTGTATCTGTGTCTGTGTCTCTGTATGTTTCTCTGTATGTGTCTCTGTCTGTGTCTTGGTCTTTGTGTCTATGTGTATGTGTCTCTGTTTGTGTCTCTGTCTGTGTCTCTGTGTATGTCTCTGTATGTGTCTCTGTATGTGTCTCTGTCTGTGTCTCTGTCTGTGTCTCTGGCTGTGTCTCTGTCAGTGTATCTGTCTGTGTCTGTGTCTCTGTGTCTGTGTCTCTGTGTCTGTCTCTGTATGTGTCTCTGTCTGTGTCTCTGTGTATGTGTCTCTGTCTGTGTCCCTCTCTGTATGTGTCTCTGTATGTGTCTCTGTCTGTGTCTCGGTATCTGTGTCTCTGTGTCTGTGTCTCTGTTTGTGTCTCTGTATGTGTCTCTGTGTCTGTCTCTGTATGTGTCTCTGTATGTGTCTCTGTCTGTGTCTCTGTCTGTGTCTCTGGCTGTGTCTCTGTCAGTGTCTCTGTGTCTGTCTCTGTATGTGTCTCTGTCTGTGTCTCTGTGTCTGTCTCTGTATGTGTCTCTGTATGTGTCTCTGTGTATGTGTCTCTGTCTGTGTCCCTCTCTGTATGTGTCTCTGTATGTGTCTCTGTCTCTGTCTCTGTCTCTGTGTCTCTGTGTCTGTGTCTATGTGTCTCTGTGTCTGTCTCTGTATGAGTCTGTGTGTGTGTCTCTGTGTGTGTCTCTGTGTCTCTGTATATGTCTATGTCTGTGTCTATGGCTGTGTCTCTGTCTGTGTCTCTGTCTGTGTCTCTGTCTTTGTCTGTGCTCTGTGTATGTGTGTGTGTCTCTGTGTATCTGTGTCTGTGTCTATGTGTCTGTGTCTGTGTGTGTCTCTGTGTCTCAGAGAGAGACAGAGGCACAGACACAGACAGACGGAGACAGAGTCAGAGACAGAGACACAGACAGAGACAGAGACAGATACAGAGGCACAGAAAGCGACACAGACAGAGACACACACACAGACAGACACATATGCACAGACAGAGACAGAGACAGAGACACAGACAGAGACACATGCAGAGACCCAGAGAGAGTCACAGACAGAGACACAGGCAGAGACACAGACATAGACACATACACATACACACAGACAGAGACACAGACTGAGACACATACAGAGACACATACATAGGCACATACAGAGACACATGCAGAGAAACATACAGAGACACATACAGAGACACAGAGAGACAAAGACACAGAGACACAGAAAGAGACACATACACATACAGAGACACAGCCAGAGACACATACACATATACACAGACAGAGACACATACTGAGACACATACAGAGACACATACAGAGACACAGACACAGACACAGACACAGACACAGACACAGACAGAGACACAGACAGAGACACATACAGAGACACATACAGAGACAGACACAGAGACAGAGAAAGAGACACAGACAGAGACACAGACAGAGACACAGAGAGAACGCGCCGATATATACATTACCACAACGTTGGCCCCATGCTAATAACACGCTACTGACACGCTGCGCCAACGTCCAATTGTCCCATATTACCCTAAATCTGTAATGTTTCTCGACGCTTTAATTTAATTTTCATCGCTGATGGGTCGCCGGGAGAAGCGTCGTAGTGTGACTGCACCATTTGTTTGAAGTAATATTTATTGTAAATGATTGGCTTTGGAGATATTTGAAGTACAAATACACATTTTGTGTGGGTATCGACTTCAGCAGTAAAAGGTTCTATTGAATTGATTCAGCATTCCCTTCTATGTAGCAACAACTGCCTGATAGGGGTACCAGTATTGTCGGGGGATGATGAAATAGAAAACATTGTGCTTAGAACAGGATTCAAACCCACAACTCTTGCATTGCGGGATAGCGTGCTAACCAATACACCACCCAGGCTCCTTGCTTTCATCACCCTACCCACGCCTACATATCTTTGTGGCTCCTTGTCTGATAAATCAGTGCAGACTACTACAGTATCTAAATCACATGATATTTTGTTTTTGTTTTGTTTTGTTCAAGTGTTTTTATTCTTCTGAATACCATGTTGTCAGTGCTAATGCACTGGTCTTCCAGCCCTAATAATGTATAGATTCAAATGTTGTTTTGGTTTGAACAAGTTTATTTTCATTGGACTATGCAGCTTTAAATAAATAATGGCTATTTAGTTAGAGGTTCTGATTTGTACCACCTTCTCTAACCAAACAATACTGACAGTTATTTCACGTCTAGTTTGAATAGATTATCATGATTATTTAGTTGTAGGTACTAATTTTCACTAGCTGGTTTAAATAGATAATCATGATGGTTATTTCGCAGCTGTTTAAATGGATAATCATGATGGTTATTGAGTTGTAGTTACTAATTTTTCACAAGCTGGTGTAAATGGATAACCATGATGGTTATTGAATACACGATAACACGGTTTGGCCTTATATGGGCATGTCCTAATTTCGCGAGAACGAGGCCACTTCCGGATATAGGTAAACAAAGCCTGATAGCCTTGATTTGCTGGAACGCACAGTGCAAAGCATTAGTTTTATTCAAAAATAATAGAAATTCAGAACCCTAACCATATCAATTTAATATAATCTTTTTTGGAAACATGTTTTCTATGTGTATTCCAATCAGTTTGTTTCTAGGTGTTGTACTTTTAGAGATATTTAACTTTTTCTCTCTGAAGATTGCTCACTGCCATTGACAATGCATTGAGTATGCCGGTACGTGCAGTGCAAAACGTCAGTTTGATTCAAAACTAATAGAAATCCAGAACCCTAACCATATCAATTTAATATAATCTTTTTGGTAAACATGTTTTCTATGTGTATTCCAATCAGTTTGTTTCTAGGTGTTGTAGTTTTAGAGATATTTAACTTTTTCTGTATGAAGAATGCTGACTGCCATTGACAATGCATTGCATTTGCCGGTACGCGCAGCGCAAAACGTTAGTTTTATTAAAGATTAACAGAAATTCAGAATCCTAACCATATCAATTTAATAAAAAAAATGTGTAAACATGTTTTCTATGTGTATTCCAATCAGTTTGTTTCTAGGTGTTGTACTTTTAGAGATATTTAACTTTTTCTCTCTGAAGATTGCTCACTGCCACACTGATATTACTGCCATGTGCGTTTGTGTACCTGCAAACAGGAATTAGGTCAAGATGGCCGCCAAACCGTGTTTAGGTGTATAGTGACCTCTATCGATACACCATAACACGGTTTGGCCTTATATGGGCATGTCCTAATTTCGCGAGAATGAGGCCACTTCCGGTTATAGGTAAACAAAAGACTGATAGCCTTGAGTTTGCCAGAACGCACAGTGCAAAGCATTAGTTTTATTCACAATTAATAGAAATCCAGAACCCTAACCTTATAAATTTAATATAATCTATTCGTTGAATATGTTTTCTATATGTGTACCAAGCGATTTGTTTCTAGATGGTGTGGTTTTAGAGATATTTCACTTTTTCTGTATGAAGATTGCTCTCGACCATCGGCAATGCATTGAGTTTGCCGTACGCGCAGTGCAAAAAGTCAGTTTTATTCAAAATTAATAGAAATCCAGAACCCTAACCTCATTAATTTAATATAATCTTTTTTTTAAACATGTTTTCTATGACTATGTGTATTCCAATCAGCTTGTTTCAAGCTGGTGTGGTTTTAGAGATATTTAACTTTTTCTGTATGAAGATTGCTAACTGGCGAAACTGCCATTGACAATCAATACCGTGTGCATTTGTTTACCTGCGAACACGAATTAGGTCAAGATGGCCGCCAAACCGTGTTATGGTGTATTGTAGGTGCTAATTTTTCACAAGCTGGTGTAAATGGATAATCATGATGGTTATTGAATTGTAGGTGCTAATTGTTCACAAGCTGGTGTAAATGGATAATCATGATGGTTATTTAGTTGTACAAACATAGAACTCAATATAATCTATACTAGGGCAAATCAGTTATTTCTTTTGACTTGTGTAAATAAATATTTATTTACATGAGCTCGTGCATATAAGTTATTGTCTACACCCGTTCGTGTCTATAACTCCGTATTTGCATGAAGTCCTATAAATAAAGTTTACTTTCAAATGCTCTTGTAAAGTGTAGAGTGAAAATTGTTGACCTGTTATATTATGAAGTGATGTTTTTCAATGGGTTCAAAAAACTAGTCGCAACTCGCTAAATTTCGCTTACTATGTAAGAAGTGCAGATCCATCTACTCAATTTGTTAATACCAAAGACCTTATAATACTAAGACGGCTCACTCCCTATCTCTCCCATGGTAATGTAAATTTTGCAGTGCCATCTTGTGGTGGGTGTGATCAGCCTGTCTGCTGGTTGGTGTTTCACATGTAAACACATACAATTATATTATACATGAGATAGCTAAGTATGAATACACATCAATATGAAATTGCTATGAACAAATACACATCATCATCAGCATCACCATCAGCATCGCCATCATCACACATCTTTCACATTCATATATACATTTATACATATAATATAGCACCTATTTAACCAAAAGAACAACCAGCGCACCAAGTGGTGGGTTTGATCATTTTTGATTATGCAGTACAGGCTGAGTGAGCCGTCTTAGTATTATAGGGTCTTTGTTAATACCAATTTTGCTTTAATTTTAGGAGTAGTACATTCATGTGTAATCCTAGTTGAACCAAGATCTACATGTAAAATTATCATGTCTATGTGAACTACCATGCATCTACTACTAGTAGTAGTAGGAGTAGTAATAGTAGTAGTAATGACAATAAGAATAATAATACAGGTGTGTCCTCCTCGTGGACCGCATCAATACAGGCGTCATCCTCAGTGGTTTACAAGCAGTGGTCAAAGGAACATCTATGCAAATATTTATGAAGCACTAACTATTCACAGACCTGCCTCCCCAACGTTCCTCTTCATGTACGGCAGTTAAAAAAACTAATTGTGTACTTTCCAAAAATAATTGTCTGCTTTTCCCTTTTTATTTTTAGCTAGCATATTTTAATTTTGCACATTGGCATACTCCGGTTTAAAACGGTGTGCCAAATATGGAAATATTGTATCGGTAGGCAGGACTTGCCTGCCCCAAAATTCCTATTTGGGTACTCAAGTGAAAAGAAAATGTATTTAAGATGAATGGTGAGCTTTCCCCTATTTTGGAGTACACAGTTTTAATTGAAAGACACAAGACCAACATATTATATATTGGACTTTAATTCCATAGTTTCTTAATGTTACATATCCGAGTTCAAGAGATGAGTGAGTCTTTGAGATAATTTGAGGCTTACAGAACTTGAACCACTAGAAATCTTACAGCTTGGGTGGGTGGGATGGTAAACAAAGGATCCCGTAGTGTAGGTGTTGAAGGAACCCCAGCCGAGGTCGAAATGAGCTGAAAGACAGGCTAGTCCATTACAGTTAAGTTATGATGCTAGGAGGCGCGCAGGTTGAGACGGTGGCCGAAGTAGGCTATTAATAGAAAATGCTTCTTTGTTACAAAGGGGGCGAGACGTTCGTGCGTATTCAATTATCCATGTTCTTGTAACATGTACAATTTTGCAAAGTGGCATAATCTGGCTTAAGACTGTACACGAAATACGCATGGGTAGGCAGGTATGTCACTCAATGAGATAGTGACATATTAATTAAGTTGCATAGTCTGATGGTTTTGAGCTTCTGTAATTTTCTGAAATCAATATCTTTAGTTGATCGCTGTAATCTGCCTTACTTTACTTTGAAGAAACTTTGCTTTAAAATGACTACCTAAAGCTAAGATTCCTTATATGCGGTATGAGGCATGTGAATGCGAATGCGAATGCGGCAACAAATCGAAAAGCATGTAAATGAATAGTGGTGCTTCCCTAAGTCCGAATGCAAATACAAACGCGAATGCGAATGCGGCAAATGGATCGACCCATGGACCGATCGGTGCGAATGCGAATGCAAATATTGCTGTGTTTGCCATAGAAAACAATAATAACTTTGATCTTCCATCACAAATTTGGAGGAAAAACCCCAAACATTTTATGGGTAACTTGTTTGGTGTGTGTGTTTGTTTAACCATCCCCCAGCACAAAAAGCAAACATTGGCTATTGGGGGTTGGCATATATCTATACCGCATATACCGCATTCGTATTCACATGCCGCATACCGCATATAAGGAATCTTAGCTTTAGGATATACTGATCATGCAAAGTTAATTTTGGCATGCCTGTCAAAGCTCTGACCACACAGCTTGAGCAGTAACAGGTTCTATTAAATTCACCTAGTATGCATTTCAATGTAGCAGCAAATACTTAAAGCTGCATAGTCTGATGAAGAATCAAATTTTCAAAAACAAAAATATTATCTAGATTTCATTCTACATATCTAACATAGATATCGCTGCACTTATTAAGTATGCATTGCCACATAGAAGGGAATAATACTGAGACAGTTTAACAGAATCTGTTACTGTTGAAGCCTATGGTGTCAGAGTTTTGGCGTGTTTGCCAAAATTAATTTAACACATTTGCACTTCAAATATCTTAAAACGTAACCATTTAAAATATAAGTTACTTCAAATTAAAGTAAAGTAGATTATAACAATCAATTCAATATATTTATCTAATAGAAATGACAGAAACTCAAAACAATCGCGCTATGCAACATTAATAAGTGCAACAGTATCGAAGCGTCAAATCAAGAGATGTGTTTTGCTTCAGAAAATAGAATTCTTTAATCGGACTATTCAACTTTAACGCATGTATAGTTGGCGCACAGAGACAACAAAGTGGAACTAACGCAGCCTGCATTACAAATACTGTGTACTTTAATCATTCACTTTATTCCACATGTTCAGAAGTCACCGCGGTGGTGCCTAAGGGGCATTGTTGTAGTCCAACCCTGGAGTGTTCTCTCCAACAGACGCGGGGTGTTCAGCACATCCTGGCGTCTCGTCACTAGCAAACAATTGCGTGAACACCCACCCGTATAAAATAACCCCTCCCAACCCACGACCGTGTCGTCTATTCCCTACAATAGCTACTACACCCATCTTGTTACAATATTGACAATAATGTAATGTTGGCAGTAGTCTAAGTGGCAATTACTTACCTATAAATATTACATTTGTTATATTTTCTTTCAGTTTCTTTTGTTGTTGTTGCAAATTTACTTTCATTTGCTGGATATTGAAAATTCACATATGTGATGTATATCGTATTATGTGAGTATAAAGATACGGAAAGGAATATTACTTATTATTGGTATACTTCGTAAGACGCAACACTGTAGTGTACGCACCATCTCGGCCCACCCCGCCTCCACCGGATGTTGACCAGTGTCTGTCGCACCGAAGAATTACTTTTCTTAAATAAGATGATATATATACCTACATATATATACCTATATATTTAATATTATATATATATTATATTTATATATGTAGATTGGCAAGCAGTGTTTCCTCAGCTGGCAAGATTTAGTTCATTTGAAGAACCGGAAATGAATTCATGGCAGGTGCAAACGGATGGAGTGACTGCGCAGCCGCAGTGGCTCACTTCCCGAAGCGCAGACTCTGCAGCTTGACCCCATTCCCGTCGGTGTTTCGTGTCTTCAGGGTGTTGAGCAGCTTGGCCAGCTGAGACACAGATACATCATTGCGCTTGGTTAGAACTGCAAGTACAACAGGAGGGTTTTGTCTGAGTTATGTGTTGCATCTGCGCGAAATACTGGCATTGCAAAGAGTATGGATGAGACAATCGTTGATTATTTATTTGTTTGGCAAATGGATTATTCATTAGAACACGCCAGGACTGGACTACACCAAACACCCTTAGGCACCACCATAGTGCTGTTCTCTGTGGCGGAGTGGTTAGAGTGTCTGACTTCTTTTTAGGTCGGACTCCTAATCTGAAGGTTGGTGGTTCAATTGCCCGTGCCCCCACCTCTGCCAATTTGGATTTCCACCGCTGTCTATAACTTACAGCGACATCAAAGGCCAGTTGCTCTCATACCATGTCTATGTGGTGTGGGAGGTTAAAAATCCCTTGGGTCAGTAAAAGTGTAGGCTCGGGCTTTCTATCAACAAACTGTCTAATGGTGAAAACAAGTCTATTGAGACTTATCCATGATAGGCAGTATAAATCTTCTTCAACAAATTACATTGGCATTGCGGCTTTGGGTATGTGTAGGTAATCTGCACTGATGGCTATATAGAACAACATGAAAAGTAAACGAGAGAAGGTGAGGTCTGAGAGATGGGATAACTATGTGTGTTGTGGAGTTTTACGTCATGGCAACATGTAAGGTCACATTCAGGATGGGTACCGACTTGTGACAGTGTGCACTCATGGCAACTTAATAGTGCTGCCCCACTGGGAAACCCAGCTGCTGGCATCATGACCGGATATCCCACTCAGTCACATTATCCTGACACTGAGCCAACCAGTGCTTGCCCTATCCTAGTAATGCAGAGCACCAAGTGTTGTTATCAGTCAGTACAAACTCTGCTGGGAGAACATTCTG
Organism: Branchipolynoe longqiensis; assembly: GCA_030323885.1. Classification (NCBI taxonomy): domain Eukaryota; kingdom Metazoa; phylum Annelida; class Polychaeta; order Phyllodocida; family Polynoidae; genus Branchipolynoe; species Branchipolynoe longqiensis. The sequence goes on from CM059201.1 coordinate 10,333,790, forward strand.
TTTTCATCATTTTTGCCTTGTTATCGCCCACCCTGCCATCGAGATCTGCTTTTTTTCTTTCTCCGTGATCACTTTCATCCCTGAGTATTCAAGATAGTGGAGAAAAGCCTTAAATGCATTGCAGCGTCAACTATCAACAACCTCATGATTTAGATAATTGAAACCAACATCTACGCTAACAAAAATGCTAGAAGGATTTAATATAGACAGACAGCGCAATATTCCAAGTTTACATGGAGTTATTTGATATCCAATATGCCCGCATTAGTTAAAAGTCCGCCTCCTGGTGTAACAATTTCAATTTCCCCCCTTTCCAAGTTCCCCCCGGGAATCGGAAAACGTTTTTAATTTCCCTCCGGTGAAATTGAAAACGTTTTCAACCAAAAAAAAACACAACCCCCCACAAACCCCCCCCAATAAAATTGTTTAAAAAAACTGTTAAAAAACAGTTTAAAATTCAGACCCATAATATTTTTTTCGTAGACTTTTTGTGTCATTTGGGGTGAAATATGTTTTGTTGTACTAGTAATAATGTCCATTATTGTATTCTCTGTGTATTATTATATTTGTCATGAACATTTTTTTAAATCACAAAAATAAAGAAATTTCCCCCAAAATGGGGGAGGAAAAGTTAAAACGAGGGAGGGAAAAAGGAAAACGTTTTCAAATTCCCATGGGATGAATTTGAAAACGTTTTCAAGTTCCCCTGGGGGAACTTCAATCAGGGGGGAATTTGAAATCTTTACACCGGTTTGGTAGGTCATGGGATTCAACTCCCACCCCCACATGTTTGAACACTATCCGAGTCAAACTTCTGACTTAAAAATTGATACTTTTCGCTACCTAGCCTGGTGTTCGGCATTGCTAGGATAAGGCAAGGTTTGTTTGTTTGTTTGTTGTTGTTTTACATCCCAGGTAATATCAGGATGGGTACCGACTTGTGACAGTGCGCACTCATGGCGACTTTATAGTGCTGTCCCACTGGGAAACCAGGCCGCCGGCACCCTGACCTGGTATCCCACTCAGTCACATTATACTGACACTGAGCACACCAGTCCTTGCCCTTTCCTAATAATGCCGAGCGCCTGGCTAGGAAGCGACAAGTATCAATTTTAAAGTCATTGGTTTGACTCGACCGGGACTCGAACCCCCGACCCCACGATCTACCAGCACGGGAGGCGGACGCTCTAACTCATTCGGCCATCCCGTCTGGTCTGATAAGGCAAGGAGCAGTGGAATGAGGAAGACCAATCATCTGCGATTGGAATTCCCCTTAGGCCAAATAAATTTGTTAAAAGTTGGTGATCGTCCTTTTAATCAAACAGATCAGGGTAGGGTGGGCATTTAAAAAGAAAATAATTACTATTCATTTTTCTGGTGTATGCCATAGACGTAATGCGTAATTATGTTGCACATATTGTTTGCTTACAAAAGTTTAATTGCTTCTACTTTCTAGCCCAACGCATTTTTAACGGTTAAAAGAAAATCAAAGAAAATCAGGGACGGGCTATATTTTTAGGTATGGTCGGGGGTGATCATCAATGCTTTTTTTTTTTTTTGTTGCCTTACCTTTACTGAGCCCACTCTTGCCATTCCTGATCACACTTCCGGTAAAACTGCCAGCATTCAGACGCGGGGTCTTCAACATCCACTGCAGGGGCTGCAGTTGCCTTGACAATCTGTTGACGTCACGGAAACGCAGGTTCTTCAGAAGAAGACTGCCAAGTCCTGTTAAGGAATGGATTGGTTAAGATACTGTTGTTGGTGAAGTCAGTGGGCAGGCACAGGTTAGGAAGTGGGGGGGCGGGTATATAGGTCACGCTGCCTCGTTTGGAAGGGATTAATAGGTCAAGATGCCTCATTTGCGGATCAAATACCTTAGGTTGGTTGGTTGTTGGAGTTTACTTCCTGGTAACATCTAAGGTGATATCAGGACGAGTACCGACTTGTGCCAGTGCGCACTCATACTCATATCGACTTTATAGTGTTACCCCACTGAGAGACCAGGCTGCCAGCACCATGGCCTGATATCCCACTCAGTCACATTATCCTGACACGGAGCCAATCAGTCCTTGCCCTATCCGAATAATGCCAAGCACCTGGCTAGGATGTGACATGTATCAATTTGTAGGTCATTGGTTTGGCTCGACCAGGGTTCGAACCCGTGGGTTCGAATCCCACGATCAACCAAAACGGGAGACGGACGCTAGGATACCAACATAGTGCTGGCCATGCATGGTCATGACACCGCAGATTCCACAGCAGAAAGAACTGCACATTGGGAGCAATGCCATATTGTCAAGCAGCGCTGGTGGGGACCAGGATAATAGTAATATAATGGCCGCCCTCACCCTTCCACCACCGTGTAAGGAAACCGCATTGGTCGGCGGGGATTCAAACAGGATGGGCTCAATAAGTTGAGCCCCAGCTCTCCTGTTTGGCAGCTAGTGTGATTTGAAACCCAGGTTCAGACCGTGGCCGAGTCAACTCGGCAGATAGTAGGCGGCTGAGGTGCCATCTGGTGGGAACGAGGGGAGAAGAGCTGCTTGTATTGTAAGCAGACCTCCAGCCCTCCAGGCCGCATGGCAACCTCAAGTAACTCAAGGAGGAAGGTGTATGATAGTGAGGTTACAGGAGCATAGATATAACAGGGTATAAATGTACATGCATAATAATATGCACATAAATTATTTATATATTACATGTGTTCTAGTTAGCATTACTAGAATAATGGCAGTGGAATGATAAAGATGGGTGTAGGGGGCTAGTGGGGGTAGAAGTATGTGTGGTGTGGGTGTAGGTGGGTGTGTAGGGGATGAGTGGTGAGGGTTTTGGTCTGTGCGGTCAGGGCTTGTGTATGTGAGGTGGGGGTGTAGGTTTATGTATGTTTGGGGTGTAGGTGTGTGGTGCGTGTGTGTGGCGGGGGTTTAGGGATGTGACTGGGTGTAGGGCGATGTGTGGTGAGTGGGTGTAGTGGTGGTGTGTGGTGAGGGGTGTATGTGTGTGTGGTGGGGGCTAAGGGTGTGTGTGGTTGGGATGTAGTTGGGTTGGGGGTGGTGTAGATGTGTATGATGGGGGTGTAGAGGGTGTGTGGTGGGTGAGTAGGTGTGTGTGTGGGTGTAGAGTGGTGTGGCGGGGGTGTAGGTGTGCGTGGTGGGGATGTAGAGAGGGCAGTGGGGGTGTAGATGAGTATGTATGGGGTGTGTGGTGAGGGTTTTGGTGAGTGGTGCGGATGTGGGGGTGTAAGGGGGTAGTGGGGGTTTAGTTGTGTGTAGTGGGGTTGTAGGTGGGTCCCTATGGGAGGGGTGAGGGTTTTGGTGTCTGGTGAGGGTATGGGTTTTAGGGGTGTTTTGTGGGGGTGTAGGGGGGTAGTGGGGTTTAGTTGTGTGTAGTCGGGTTGTAGGTGGGTCTGTATGCGGGGATGGTGAGGGTTTTGTTGTGTGTGGTGTGTGGGGGTGGGGGGTGGGGGGTAACAGGGGTATGGGTGTGGGTGCTGGGTGTGTAGATGGATATGTGGTGAGGGGTGTAGTGTGAGGTAGGTGTGTGTGGTGTGTAGGGTATGTGTGGTGGGTGTGTAGGGGTATGTGGTGGAGGTGTATGGGTGCCTATCAGAGCGGCGCTTCACAGATGCATAGCTGGCCCAAAACCCAGCCTGTAAATCCTCCGCCTAAGTCTCACTGGTTCCAGGTTAGGGCTTTATATTTTTGTTGTTGAAGATTTATACTGCCTATCATGGATAAGCCTGAATAGGCTTGTTTTCACCATTAGACAGTTTGTGGATAGAAAACCCAAGCCTACACCTTTACCGACCCAAGGGATTTTTTACCTCCCACACCACATAGACATGGTATGAGAGCAACTGGCCTTTGATGACGCTGTAAGTTATACACAGTGGTGGAAATCCAAATTGGCAGAGGTGGGGGCAGAGGGAATCGAACCGTGGACCTTCAGATTAGGAGTCTGACCTAGAAAAAAGTCAGACACTCTAACCACTCCGCCACAGAAAGCCACTGCGATCTGTGCGTGTCAATTAATCTGCACATTTAGCTATTTACTATTGGACTGCAGTGTTGTGAACGCATTTCAAGTGTTACCTTGCAAAGGGAGCCTCAACCACGTTCTCTGTCACGTGATGCAATCACGTGGTGGTGTAATATTAACCGTTACACTTATGTATGATTATATATATACTCCGTATGATATACATGAACTAATATTGTAACGGCTGTGGGTTTACTAATGACTCGTCACTTCTCTGGATGAATATCGTTTAAGTGATATTCATCACTTGACTGACAATCACCTGTCATGAGTTGATGGTTGCTGGGTTCCTGACGTCAGTGAAATGTTCATTGCAAGTTTATTTGGTAATTAAAGCCTTTAAATTAATAAAGGTGTGTGTATGGCTCAGATCATGGGTACTGAAAGTGTTACACTATAGCCATAAAATAAAAGCGGCAACAGGGTCATAAAAGTACATGCACTGTGTTGTGTGGAATATCTCCTGACGAATGAGTTATAATTTAGAGCAAGAAAGTTTGTATTTTGATTTTGTACTATTCACATGTTGCAAAATAAGGGTAAAAACATGCATTATTAATGGTCACACATGAACATCGGACACAACAGGTTATGTTCAGAAGTGAAAACTTGCTATGTTAATGAGCTGGCTAAAAAACAACACACTGAACGATACAAGAATCTGTCAGTAAAACAAACACCTTTTTAACTCATTGATGCGCGAGAAGGAAGAACAGAGGCGGAGGTGGGAAAACTGAGGCGTTTATTGTGACGCCTCGGGCAACAGACAGAGAAACAGTGAACATAACAATAAATGAGAAAGTAAGGTACAAACAGGGTAACTGAGGAGGTAAACAGGCTGAGGAGGCACATAGCAATACAGGAGGCTCATGAGGAGCATGGGGCTCGCGAGGAGCAAAGAGTCAGGGGCTCATGAGGAGCAGAGGATAAATAGTGAGGGGCTCATAAGGAGCAGTGTCAGAGTTGGTAGAGGGGGGGCCGAGGAGCCCTCCGCCGCAGAGGGGGGAGGGTAGAGGAGGGAGAGTTGGGTGGGTGGGTGGAGAAGAAAAAGGGCAGAGAGCTGGGAGGCGGCTGGAGGCTGAGTGCCTGAGGGAGGCCGGCGGGCGGCCTTATAAGGGGGGAAGTGAGCAGAGGCAGGAGGGGGGTGAGTCGCTCAGGGGGGAGGTGAGCAGTGGCAGGGGTGGGGGGAGGTGAGCAGTGGCAGGAGGGGGGGGTGAGTCGCTCAGGGCCGGGTGAGTCGCTCTCCCTCCCCTCGCATCAAACGAAATGCTTCGCATTACGACCGATGCGCGAGAAGGAAGAACAGAGCGGAGGTGGGAAAACTGAGGCGTTTATTGTGACGCCTCGGGCAACAGACAGAGAAACAGTGAACATAACAATAAATGAGAAGGTAAGGTACAAACAGGGTAACTGAGGAGGTAAACAGGCTGAGGAGGCACATAGCAATACAGGGGGCTCATGAGGAGCAGGGGGCTTGCGAGGAGCAAAGAGTCAGGGGCTCATGAGGAGCAGAGGATAAATAGGGAGGGGCTCATAAGGAGCAGTGTCAGAGTTGGTAGAGGGGGGGCCGAGGAGCCCTCCGCCAAAGAGTAAGGAGAGGGCTCGAGGCACGCCCGAGGCGGGGGCGCGGGACGCCCGAGGCGGGGCCCGGAGAGGTGTGAGGTGCGGGTTCCCTGTGTGGGCGGGAGTGTCCGGGGCCTAGGTCGACAAGGGGGTCAGGCTCCCTCTCGGGGCGGGGAGTGTCCGGGGCCTGCGTCGACAGGGAGCGGGCGGCCAAAAAAGGGGGAGGCCCGCTCCTTGGCGGGATCGGTGAGGAGGTCCGCCGAGGGTCGAACAGGGGGGCAGCGAAGTCCTCGGGGCTGGATGGGGTGGTGGTCGGGGTCTGGGCGGCGGTGTTGTTGAAGGCGGTGTCGTGAGGATCGGCGGCAGAGGGTTCCTCCTGAGGCTGGGCTGGGATGCGGTCCGAAGTGTGATGCCCGAGGTGATGATCCTCGGCTGGGACTTGGCGGCGCTGCGGTCGATGGTCGCTGGGAGGTTGTCGGCGGGGCTTGCGGGGCTGTCGGCAGTTGTGAGGGTGAGGCGCCGGAGGGGTCCCCCCGGGCCGGCCGGGGGGAGGCCGGCGGATCAAAAATCCGCCGAGGTTGCGGGGGGGGGTCTGGCGCTCACGGGTTTGCTTCGTGATGCAGTCGGCCTCGCTGTGCATGGTCAGGAGGCGCCTCACATTGGCGCAGTATGCGCAGACGTGACGGCGCCTGTCCCCCGCCTCACCGTGGGCCTCCCCGAGGCGGGCCCGATCGCACGAGGCGGGGGCGCGGTTCCAGGCTGGGCAGGGGGCCCCGTGGGTCTCCCTGTCGTAGGTGGCGCGGGCGTCAGCTTGGGGTCGGGGGAGGTGGGCGCCTCGGTGGAGAGGGTCGGGTAGGCGGGCAGGGGCGGCGGTGGCTTGGTCCTCGGGCATGGCCAGGCAGTCTAGTCTCATGAGGTTGAGCGCTACCGGGTCATGCCAGCCTTGGGGGAGGGTTCCGTCCGCGATGGCGGAAAACAGGATCTCTGAATACCGGCGGACGGTTGCCCAGGGGTAGACGAGGTTATCCCGGCAGACTGCTAGGATGTGGTGGTGGAGTCCCTGGGCGGAGTGGGGGGGAAGTCGGGGTGGTCGATGAGGGTGAGGAGGGCGAGGGTATATTCGTCCTTTGTCGCCTCTCCCCTCTTCACCGGCTTTCTCTCGGCCCCTCGTTTCACCAGGTCCGAGGGGAAGATGTAGTTGGCCGGGATCCCTTGGCGCCTCACGGAGTGGCGCGCCTCGGCGGATGCCAGTATCTCCCGGACGGCGTCGGCGTCGGCCGCGGAGGCGGGGCTGTGGCGGATGGCCTCCTCGCGGTAGGCCGGCGAGGTTGCGGGTGGTGGTTGACTGGAGAGGTGACGGTACCTCTCGTACTCCGGGTGCGGGGATCCGGGGAGGGTCGCCTGAGGCGGCGGCGGGGGCCGGGCTGTGGTGGCGGTAGGTGCCCGAGGCGTCGGGGCGGCCTGGCGCCTCGGGGGAGATGAGGGGATCCCCGGGCGGGCACCCCCGGTCTCCAGGGAGTCGATCCGGGCGTGGAGGTCGGCCGTCGCCTGGCGCGCCTCGGCGGCGGAGTGCTGTTGGTCGAGCTGCATACGCTGGAGGGCGTCCAGCAGTGTCGACATCTCGGGGCCCGAGGTGCGGCCCGAGGGCGCCGCGGGGGACGCCGGGGCGTAGGCCGGGGAGTCGGCCCGGCCGGGTGCTGGAGAGGGCCCCGGGGTGCCGGGGGCGGCCCGGGATCCCTTCCGTCCACGTCCTTTTCCTCGAGGCAGCCTGAGGTTGAGCTGGGGCAGAGGTCCGAGGTGGAGTAGCCAAGTAGAAGAAAAGGGCAGAGATGGAAGGCGGCTGGAGGCTGAGTGCCTGAGGGAGGCCGGCGGGCGGCCTTATAAGGGGGGAAGTGAGCAGAGGCAGGAGGGGGGTGAGTCGCTCAGCCGGGGGGAGGTGAGCAGTGGCGGGGGTGAGTCGCTCAGGGGCGGGGGGAGGTGAGCAGTGGCAGGAGGGGGGGGTGAGTCGCTCAGGGCCGGGTGAGTCGCTCTCCCTCCCCTCGCATCAAACGAAATGCTTCGCATTACGACCAATGTGGACATTTAATTGTTAATGTCATTCTTTTTGGCAAACGCTTTGTACACACATGCTCTTCACAAGTACAAAATTTGGACACGATAGGTTATCTACAGAAGTGAAAACTTGCTACGTTAATAAGCTGGCTAAAAAACAACACACTGAACGATACAAGAATCTGTCAGTAAAACAAACACTTTTATAACTCATTAATGTGGAAATGAATTTTTATTGAACGGCCTTATAATAGAAAAGACGGTGTGAAAAGAGTGAATGATGTCGTGTAACAAATGAGTGCTATTTCTAGCTCATTTTAAAACAAAGTTTTGTCCCTAGCTACAATTGCAAAGCACTGTGGCCATAATGTTGACTTTCTCTAGGCTACTGAATATCACCTATTAGAGGGGGCATGTCAACATTTTGAAACTGTGGACCATTTAGTGGTTAGATGAATATTAAATAGGCAGGTACTGAATGGACCCATGATCAGAGCTTTACACTTGTGCAATACCCTCATTCCAATTGAGAAAGTCTGATTCTATGATTGGGGTTTTGCATCTTAGCAACATGTAATGTCATATCACATATAATGTGGCTTTATCCCGCTTATATCCCACTTAAGCTATATTCACACGGGCAAAATCTAAAGCGATCTACAGAAGGCAAATCATATGAAGCGATTTAGATGCGCGTTCACACGGGCAGTACTTGGGCCGGAAATCGATATCTGCGCATGAGCAAGTCCAGACTAACCAGCGCCATTTTGGTTTCGTCGACGCAGGCACGAGAGAGTGAGGGTTCGACCTAGATATGTATTGACTGAATCGTATTGGTTTGGAACGGTCAAAACTTCTGCTGGGCAGTGAAACCCTAAAAATAAATGATGAAAAAAATATATGTGTGCAACTAGTGGTTTCATAGACTAAATTATATAATATGCACTTTTGATCGACAAACCAAGGTCTCGACTGCGCATGCGTGTGACGTCATAAATCGCTTCATATGCGTTCACACGGGCAAGATAAAACGTTTCAACATAGATCGGTTCCTGTAGACCACCTCACGAAGCGTTTTACAATAAACGATTCATATGAATCGATTCAGCCCTAAAACGCCTCAGCCGTGCGTTCACACGGCAAATCTGAGTCGAACTACGCAAGTGGTTTTGCGTGAGGCGTTTTAACTTGCCCGTGTGAATACAGCTTTAGTCACATTATGACGACAATGAATCAACCAATTCTGTCCTATCCTGGTAATGCCAAGTGCCAGGCAAGATAACAACACGTGACAATTTGATTAAAACTGCATACTTCGATGGAAGCAGACGGGATGGCTGAAAGAGTTGAGCGTCTGTCTCCCGTCTTGGTTGACCATGGAGTTCAAACCCTGGTCGAGTCAAACCAATAACTTAAAAATTGATGCATGTCACTTCCCAGCCAGGCGCTCGGCATTAATAGGATAGGGCAATGACTGGTTGGCTTAGTTTCAGGATAATGTGACTGACTGGGAACCGAACTCGGGATCTCCCGCACGCGAGGCCTGCCCTCTACTTATTCGGCCACGGCGCTCGGTATTGCGGTTAGACCTACCGTCTTCTCTTATAGGCTTGTCATCCGAATTCGTGTCAGAATCCTCGTCGGCAGCGGCGGCTGTGTCGTCACGATATTGTAGTGACGTCATGTAGTCGGAGTCCACGTCCGATGACGTCACGGAGACGCACCAGATGGCCGCTAGGAGGAGGGTCAGTAGTTGGGCGTTCTGCAGGTTCAACATGGCGTGTGATCTGATTGGGATTAGAAGCAGACTCTGTGTGGGTTATTTAAAAGGAAAATTTGTTTTATTTAATGACACCTCTAGAGCACAAGCATTGATTTTTATCATTGGCTAATGGATGTCAAACATATGGTCATTCTAACATATTTCTTTGGGGGAAACCTGCAGCCACCATATAGGCTACTCTTTCTGATAGGCAGCAAGGGGTCTTTTATGTGCACTTTCCCAATGACAGGACATCACTTACCACCGCCTTTGATGAACCAGTTGTCGACCACTGGTTGAAACGGAAAATAGCCCAAACTGGAAATGTGCCCACTGAGCCAGATCGATAGGATGAACCACACCTTCACAGGTGGATACCTTACTGCCTATATAATGGGTAGGTAATGGTGTTTAAAGGTGCATAGACCGATGGCTTTGAGTTGCTGTCATTTTTCTGCGATAAACGACAGAGCTCCTGGGCTGTAAATAACTCCTACAAAATAGGTTATTTCAAGATATACACATTATATTGCGTCATAGTTGATCCTGGTAGTTATAAATAAATGAAGTTGTGTTGGTAGTAAAGTTGCTGCCCCTTTAAGCGCAATAATACATAGGGAAGGGTTATTTAGTATGAAGCAAATATGGTGTGTGGTCCAAGGTGCCTGTTCAATGATTTAGAAAACTTTATATCTATTGGCAAGTATCGTACATGTTAGTCCTAACATGCGTAATTCACAGGGCGGAGGAGGGGCCAACACGAACGGCTAGGGTGGCACCATCTACAGGGAATGCTGGAATTAATATCTACTGGCCCGGCTCCTCTGCGCCATCTGGCGGATCCGCCCCAAACTAGCGGCCACCCACCGCCTACAGGGCCGCAATGACTCCACCCTCCCGGGAGTCTTTGTTTGTTGTTGTTTTACGTCCTATCAACATCTAAGGTCATATCAGGACTGGTACCGACTTGTGACAGCGCGCACTCATGGCGAATTTATAGTACTGTCCCACTGGGAAACCAGGCCGCCGGCACCATGACCTGGTATCCCACTCAGTCACATTATCCTGACACTGAGCACACCAGTCCTTGCCCTATCCTAATAATGCCGAGCGCCTGGCTAGGAAGCGACAAGTATCAATTTTAAAGTCATTGGTTTGACTCGACCGGGACTCGAACCCAAGACCCCACGATCTACCAGCACGGGAGACGGACGCTCTACCTCATTCGGCCATCCCGTCTGGTCTCTCCCGGGAGTCAAACTTCCCGCCAAAACGGTCACATGACTGAACCCAGCCAGGTTTAAACCACACAACCGCCTAACCACACGATACGAGAACACCTACCCTTTCTTCCCCCACCCACCCACACCGCTGGGAAGACACTTGACGGGTAGGGTTGAGGGTTCGAGCCCCACCCACCTGACCTTGACATTTCTGGACCTTGAACTTTGACTTTGGATCTTGACCTTTGATGACCTTGAACTGATTGACTGATGTTACAGAATGCTCATTTGGCCATAAACCCTTCTCTCTGTCATGCACAAAATAAAAACCACTATACCCACACACTCTCTCCGCTTTGGTGAATTAGGATTAAATATGACAATTCATAATTTGTCTATCTTAATACTGGCATTTTCTGGCTGTTGCTAGTGTTAGTTATGTCAGAATCATAGATGAGAATCTAATGAATTTATCCAGACTTCTGGATTTTTTTATCTGCCCTATTTCTTGTTCGGATATGGTCAAAATGTGCGCCAATTCAGGGTTTTGCACATCCGTCAATAAGTTTTCCATCACTTTAGAAGTCCCAAAAATTCATGAATTATTTTCCTAATTTTCTTTGTCACGTCATTCTCATCTATGCAGAATACAAGTTGTAAGGCATAAGAGTGTGGGAGGGGGGGGGGCGAGGTGTATCTGTTAGTAGGTACTCCAAACTGATTTTTGAAATGTAAATTTGCATTTCACCTTTGTGATAATCAGATAGAACTTTATACACTGATTTCAGTGGTATAACATTTATCTTGATGTGATAATCGGTTCAAACGTTATGAGCATTTTAAAATATAATTTTGAGGGCTTTTTTCGAAAACGAAAACGAAATTGGCCAAATTAGCAAATTCACAAAGCCATAGAACATGTGCAGATACTTGGAAACCAAAACTAAGCACATAATCAAGTTTCATATATCATATAGATTGCATTTTTTTTTCAGGAAGAAAAACAAACAAAAAACACAGATATATGACTTTTAATAGGGTTAAAATATCAAATTGGCCCTGTTGTAAAGTTAACAGTACCTATTTACTACCTAAGAATAAATGTAACATTTTCATGGAAATTTAAAAATGCATTATCTCAGCTTCTAATTAAGATACAGAGATAGATTTGGTATCACTAGAATCGGCAGAACTCTATCTATAACTTGCATGTACTTTAACAATTTAGACAATTGAACACTAAAATTGTGTTCCAACTACCATTCATGACACATGAAATTTGGTTATATGCCTTCACACTCATAATGTCTTCAATACACTCCACATGACAAACACAGCATTCACTGCTCACATACAGAACACACTAATATTACTGTAGTACTAGTGTCAGTCAACGCAGGTGATCCTCGTAGGTGAAGTAAATTAGTAGAGTGGGGTAGACCAGTAAGCACTCATACAGATTCATAGGTTTATAAATACCGTTCAAAATACATGCGAAAATCACGTGCCCTACTTTCCAGATGTATGTGTCCTTGTACATATCTGACACATCATGGAAAAAGATACCATCACATGGCGATCCTGCGATTGAACAGAACATGATTTAAATGCCCCTCAACCTATATTTTGACTACGCAACCACTATTTGAATGACGCCACAAAATGGTAACCAATGGAGATATTTTGAAGAAGAAGGAGAAGACAACATTTTTTAAATCACCGCCCCCCCCCCCCCCATCAGCCAGTTTCAATGGCTTGCCACATATATAGCATAAAGCACCTGTTTATCTGCAACTTAACGCGATGTGACAGCTAAATGGAGAGCGGCAGTCAAGTAATGAAAGCAGTCTTTGTTGCATCGTGACCGACAGCATGGTGTTCTCTGTGGCAGAGTGGTTAGAGTGTCAGACTTTTTTCTAGGTCGGACTCCTAATCTGAAGGTCGGTGGTTCGATTCCCCGTGCCTCCACCTCTGCCAATTTGGATTTCCACCGCTGTGTATAACTTACAGTGTCATCAAAGACCAGTTGCTCTCATGCCATGTCTATGTGGAATGGGAGGTTAAAAATCCCTTGGGTCAGTAAAAGTGTAGGCTCGGGCTTTCTTTCGACAAACTGTCTAATGTTTAAAACAAGTCTATTCAGACTTATCCATAATAGGCAGTATAAATCTTCAAGAAAAAAAGCATCGCTAGACCAAATCAATAGAATGTCCACTTCCAGTTTGGCATATTGTGGGGTTATAACCCGGGGTTTTAACCCTGGCCGTGTCAAACTAATGACTTTACAAGTTGTGCTTGTCACTGGCCTTTGGAATTACTGAGAGAGGAGAAGGAGCAGTGGAACGCGGAAGACCAATTGTCCGCGATTGAAACTTCCTTTACCTAATCAACGAATGTAATAATTAAATTTAATAACCCGACCGGATGGCCGAATGAGTTGAGCGTCCTCCTCCTGTTTTGGTAGGTGGTGGGATTCGAACCCATGGGTTCGAACACTGGTCGAGTCAAACCAATGACTTTCAAATTGATACTTGTCACTAACTAGCCTGGCGCTCGGCGTTATTAGGATATACCAAGGAGCAGTGGAATGAGGAAGACCAATTGCCCACGGTTGCAATTTCCCCTGTTTAATCAACTAATGTACACCAACAAAAATATTCAAATTAAAAAGGTACTCTCGACTCATCCCTATTTGACAACCGCGCGAGTAGTGTAGGGACTGTCATTATAAGGTAGTATTACACTTATGCTGAAGTCGGCTTTGCCTTCTCCTAGAACTTTCTTAATGGATCATAGGTCCTCAAACTTCCGTTACATATTGGACGTTGAAATTTGTTATGAATATCCTACCATATTCTACTTCAGTTCCTTGCTGATGAGAGTTGTTTTTATTTGACATTGAGCCCACCAGGGCGAGCTCCTTATCACTATAGCCTACGGGCTACGCCTTCAGTACCTGCCGTCTAAGTGCAATTATCTCTCTCTCATATATATATGTGTATATATATATATTATGTATATATATACATATGAGCATGTCTCAAAAGCTGCTAACTCTTCGTTTTGTTGTCCATTGTAACGATTGACACAAAACAGTACAGAAACAGTGACACTGAAAATACAAGGACATTTGCTTCAAATCAATATGTATTCTATTTGGATTTTGAAACACCACATAAAAAACAAATCAATTTATCCTGAGTAAATGCATAAGTAGATAGTGTGTGGATTGTTACAATGGACAAAGTTTTGTCCCATATTGCTTAGCACCTTTTGAGACAGTCTCGGTGCGACTGACAATGTGGCGCCTCCGTTAGTGATGAGTAAGCCCGATGGTGGCGCCACCAGTCACATGGGTGGAGTCAAGGAGGCATAGTACAGAATAATAACATATAGTAAATAATTTCCTTCCGTGCCTTTATACTCACATAATTGAACAGCGCGAACACAGATAAATGGTATATATTAGAATTTTTTAATGAACAGAAAATGACAATTGCACATGCTTGAGTATATAATAAGAGAAGGCCCCAAGATGCTTTAACCCTATAGTTCTAGTCTCTTATTGTGGGGTGGGTGGGATGGCAGAATAGAGAGGTCCGTCGCCGTTCTCCGCCAAATCGTAGTGGCAGAGTTTCAGTTTTGCGCGCCTTATATAGCGCCTGGCCGGGCCCGAAATGTCAGGACTATGTCCAGTTTTCATAACTGTGTAGTTGCTTTCGGCTGCTGAAGTCGTATCTAATTTACATATGCAAATCCACCAGCTCTCGCACGCGCTTACTCAGTGTAGTTACAAAAGACCCGCTAGGCATTGTAAACGTCAATCTATATATTTGGTATTAAGGTTCAAATACAGGTGGCGCCAATGGCCGTTGAATAGGTATCCGACTCCGCCTTGTTCGATCACCCATGTTGCGAGCAACATCGACAATGCATTACACATTATACATTATATTTATATATATATATATATATATATATATATATATATATATATAACAATGTCGAGCATTTATTTGCCGATATTATGTCACGATTCTCGTTGATGGTCACAGATTATTGGTTTTACAGTGCCTTATTTCCCAGTCATGATATCACCTTGTATGATGCTAGGACGTACATCTCAACCAAACAAGTATTATTTTCATTAGACAAAGCTGGATGGGGGCACCCGCATTCCATATGACACGTTGTGAGTTCGATCCCTGGGTTTGTTTGTTTGTTGTTTTACGTCCTAGCAACATCTAAGTTCATATCAGGACGGGTACCAACTTGTGACAGTGCACACTCATGGTGACTTTATAATGCTGCCCCACTGGAAGACCAGGTCACCAGGACCATGACCTGATATCCCACTCAGTCACATTACCCTGACACTGAGCCAACCAGTCCTTGCCCTATCCTGATAATGCCGAGCGCCAGGCTAGGAAGCGACAAGTATACATTTTTAAGTCATTGGTTTGACTCGACCATGGTTCGAACCCACGATCTACCAACACTGGAGACGGACGCTCTAACTCATTCGGCGATCCTGTCTGGTCGATCCCTGGAAGGTCAAACCAAAGACTTATTCAATTTACAGGTGTTGTTGCCCTGGCTGGGACTTTGTGTTAGTAAGGTATTGCATGTACTGGATTGCTCAGCATCAGGGTAATGAGAGGAAGTGGGATATGGGACAATGATGGCAGTGTGGTTGGTTGTTGTTGTTTTACGTTCTAGCAACATCTAAGGTCATGTCAGGACGGCTGACAGTGAGGAAGCACTATTTAGCCACTATTAGTATTGGTAATGATTACTAAATATCCAGTACCTCTTCTCATATGGCAAGGTCTGTAGGGGGGCTGGAAAGTATTGAAAAGTCTTGAACTTCATTTGCTCAATTTCAAGGCCTTGAAAAGCCTTGAATTTAACCTATTTTGGGTATTTAGTCTTTGACTTACAAAATTGATACTTGTCACTTCGTAGCCAGGTGCTGGGCATTATTAGGATAGGTCAAGGGCTGGTTGACTCGATGTCAGGATAATGTGACTGAGTGGGATATCAGGTCATGGTGCTGGCAGCCGGGTCTCCCAGTGGAGCAGCACTATAGACCCCTTTCAATGTTTATATACATTATGCATGCGCGTGCACCTTGGCTGAAGAATGAAGGCACACTGCCATTTGGTTTGCCGATAAGTTCAATGCAAAAAGTCAGTTTTATTCAGAATTAATAGAAATGCAGAACCCTACCCGTATAACTTTAATATAATCTGTTTGCTAAACATGTTATCTCTTTGTGTGCCAAGCGGTTTGTTTCTAGGTGGTCTGGTTTTAGAGATATTCCACTTTTTCTGTACGAAGATTGCTCATAGCCATTGAGTTTGCAGTGTGACAGTGTGTCGTCCTGCAGCCAAGCTGCACATGCACTGACCTAAATACATATGCTGACGTGATATGAAATATGTCTATACAGTCGCCATGAGTGTGCACTAGCACGAGTCGGTACCCATCCTGATATGACCTTAGATGTTGCCAGGATGTAAAGCTCCAACAGTCATCCAACTATTTGGTCTGCAATATTCCTAGGTCTAACGCAGACCTCTGCACTCTCCATGTTCTTCCGTATGTGTATCTATATGCGTGTATATTGTGAAATATAAATACATTATATTAATATTATTAATGGAGTGCCAGTGGCATCTCATCCACTGAACATTACTATCGCCCGAACCACTGATGGCAGTGGCCTGGGTGACTTGGGTTTGCACGCAAGGTGGCAAACCCATGTGAGTAGCCGCCAAGCTGGCACAAGTGCCACTATCACTATCACTCCCATTGGAAATGTTGACCATAAGAAATAAACGGTAGGCTAGAAATGTTGCCCAGCCAGAGTTAACGTTCTCAACCAAATAATTGTGTCTGTGTTATGTATCACGGAGTGTCAAATAATACTGCTGTTTATCTATATCTCAGCTTTTTTTGGTAAAGTATTTATTCATCTGAATATGACATTTGTCAGCGCTGGAGCACTGGTCATTCTAAATAATCTAAGTTTGGTCAGTGCTGTATTAGTCACAGCACTGATCCTGTAGAATTAAGGGAGTGGCTCCTGCTTTATAATGTACAGCACCAGTCACTGCGGTTCATGCACAAATGGGGAGCAGCACCGAATAGAAGATGTATACTCGGGGCAACTCAAACAATCGTTGTGGGTTACATTTTTTCTCTCATAAAACAAGCTAAGTTTATAGTTGACAAGACATTTTGTCTGGCTTATATAATGTTCAATGTGTTTAAACAGATTTATAGTGGTGTGGGATGTTCGGTGTGTTGATGGTTTGTTCATGATGGTTAAGGGTGGTGGCAGGGGAGGGGGGCTTCCTATCTAATGGTCACTTCCAGTTCCAATTTTACCACCCATATTTAGCTCCTCACACATGCTGTTGCCTATGATAGGGCAGCCTTCAAATCTGGAACCTCAGCACCCAGAGGGTAAACAGGTACAATTCTGTACCCTTAAATTTGCTGAGGGTACGACACTGTATGGTCAAATTGTTGGGATAATATTTGTAAAGATTCTTCAAGGAGACAGAGACAACAAACCTCCAGACGTCAGAGGCCCCCCGTCCCATTCTGTATACCCTCAAATTATATTCTGGTGGAAACCCTGTATACATATTTTGATGACTCCAAGTATTTCCTTGCCCTGTGGTGACCAGTCGGCGAGCCGGAGACACGGACAGAGTAAGAGGTAGAAAATGAAAAGCTAGTCGGCTCCCCATGCAGGACCTCTTTTCAGACTTATCAAGGAGGAGACCGGCAGCGGAGAGGTGATAGAAGTGGTGTGGACGAGGTGGAGTCTGGACACCAGTTGCTAGTGGCTGCTGTAGCTCCGCTGTTCACACCTGGGTTTCAATTTGTAATGAGTTCGGCAGGAAGCAGTTTGTCTGCCGAACTGTGCTGTCCGGATTGTGACTAAAGTGCGCGATATAGTGTTGTATGGATGCAGTCTGTACGACTACTAGTGTGAGTGGTCACAATCGTTTTCAGACTGTCCACATATTAAAGCTGCCTTGTCCGATGAAATATCAAATTTTCAAAGCCAAAGCAATTATCTATATTTGATTTTACATATCTAACTTAGATACTGATGCACTTATTAAGCGTTTGTTTTTGCATAGAAGGCAATACTGAGTCAATTTAACAGAACGTGTCACCGCAGAAGTCTATGGTGTGAGAGTTTTGGAAAGCTTGCCCAAACTAATTTTCCATGTTTGCACTCAAAATATCTCAAAAGTTTACCATTTAAAATAAAAATAACTTTGAACTAATGTAAAGTAGATAATACTTACTATTAGTGATCGATCTAATATATTTATCTCAGAAAAAATACAGAAATTCAAAACCATCGGACTATGCAACTTTAAACTGGCTATATGCAGAAGCCATGCGCCTTGCATATTTATGCTAATTTTATAGCAAAATAGAACCAACTGGAACTTATGTAGAAGCATGCACCCACCTATTAAATAAGACGCTAATCCACTCCCACTAACCAAGCTGTGTGCAAACAGGAAAGAGTGTGCCTCCCCCAACCCTCTCTAACAGCGCCACCTAGTGATTCCTAGTGTCCACTTTTCAGAATGTATCACGCTCACCAGAAGTTATTCTCAAGACCCGAAGACCAGACGCTCATAACATAGTTGAGGAACATACATTTTTTTTTTTTTTTTTAATTAATTAAAACTTTGTTAAATGAAGAAAAATGAAGAAAAATAAAATTGCGTAGCCTGACGCAGATTTTCCATATTCAATAAACGCCGCAATCGTGCCGACCCGTGTTGTACCGTGCTGTACTTATGCGAACGCGCCTCCGATGCCTATTGGTCAGGGTGTGTAACCATTTGTATAATAACTATGACGTCATTATGCACATGATGCCTTCATGTGACGAGCTGTATATGGACGTGGGCTGATCGTCACATTACAGTGAGCTCAACATATCTGTAGCAATATGCTGATCCAAGTACCACATTCACGTGGTACACAATTACAAGGATACAGACATGGGACAAACATGATACAGACAGGATACATACAATATACATGATACAGGCAGGATAACGACATGTCACATACATGATACAGACATGATATATACAGGATATAGAGAGTATACATATATGATACAGACATGATACAGACAGGATCACATAGAATATACAGGCATGATACAGGCATGATACAGACAGTATACATACATGATACATACAGGATTCATAAGGATATAGACAGGATACATACATGATACAGATATGACCCATGGAGGACAGATACATGATACATACATGATACGTACAGGGTACATACATGATACATGCAGGATACTTACAGGATACATACAATATAATACATGATACATGGATGATACATGCATGATACATACATAATGCAGACATGAGACAGGCATGATACATACATGATACATGATTCATACATGATAAATACATGATACATACCGGCTGCATACAGTATACTACATGATACCTAAATGATACATGCATTATGCATATATGATACATAATGGTACATACATGATACATACATTATACATACATGACCCATACCCGATACAAACAGGAACATACATGATACATAAATGATATACACATGATACAGATACGATATATATATGATACCTACATGATACATACATGATACATACGTGATACACGTAGGACCACACATGATACACAACTGATACATGCATGATACATAGAGGATATATACATGATACATACATTGTACATACATGATCCATCCATGATACAGGTAGGATACATACATGATACAGACAGAATACATAAGGATACATACAGGATACAACCAGGATATAGACATGATACAGACATGATATATATAAGATAGAGACAGATACAGACATATTCACAGAGATGCCAACTGCTCCAATTTTGTAGGAAAACTTCAGATTTTGGCTACGCTCTTCTGATATTACGATTCCATGGGCAAATCACCCGATTTTCACTCTTACCTACTTTTAAAAAATCAGGTAATATGAAAGAAAAAATCACCTATTTACAGCAGCTTAAAGATATCAACAGCTCAAGGTGGCAAGCAGCGCCTAGAAAATGATACATGGACACGTGGTTGGATACATCGTGGGACTTGTATGAACAAGTATATAATATAATTATATATACATATTACATATTATATGATCATACTATGTCATGATATATGTTTGATTGTCCTACTGCGTCTTGCCGCACAACAACTTATCTTCCTAATGAAATGTTCAAATGTTCCTTTTTTGGGCACACTATTTTGGCATCTCTGTATTCATCATTCTCTCTCATTAAAGCTGCTTAGGCCGGATTAAACTATGCAATTTTCTAACCCAAAGCAGACATCTAGATTTGATTCTACATATCCAACTTAGATACTTGTGCAGTAACTGTTATTAAGCATTTGTTGCTGGGTAGAAGAGACTGTTAAGTCAATTTAATAGAACCTGTTGCCGCTGTCGTCTGTGGGATCAGAATGTGTATGTGCATGTCAAAATCAATGTCGCAGGCTTTTACTTCAAATTTCTCCAAAGGTAGGTAATTAAAATGAACGTCGATTCAAATTGAAGGAAAGTAGATTATAATGATTACCCTAATATTTATTTTAAAACATTACTGAAATACAAAATCAGCGGACTCTGCATCTTTAAATCAATAGAATTCATAACGGAGTAAGTAGTAAGTTTTTATTTATAGAACAAATTAACCACACAGGGAGAAACTGGGCACTGCAACAAAAGAGCAACTGTCTTTGTCTTTCAAGCCCCCCCCCCCCCCGGTCCTGATATGCCCTTAGATGTTGCCAGAACGTAAAACTCCAGCAACCAACCCTGCGCCCTGGTTGTGAAGTTTCTCTAACAGGTTTAAGATTATTATTTGTACACCAATATCAGGACATCATTTGACTAGCCCACGTATAAATCTGGAGGGATTGCTATAAACATAGACACCAAAACAATGTATTAGAATACTACCAGACAGAAACTTACACTCATCCAAACATATGTTTGTTATCCCATTTTTACTAACAACCTACTTATCCAAGCTATTTCATGTAGTCAAAAACACATCTCGGGTATTAAAACATATAAATACAACCTTGCAGCTAAGCATACTACATCTTACAGAATACACAATCCATTCTGTTAGCACTGAATCTCAAAGTACTTTCCCTAACAACATGACAATTATGCAACTCACACTGCAGGTATGCACACCTGTGAAGGGAATTTGTTTGTTTGTTGTTGTTTTACGTCCTAGCAACATCTAAGGTCATATCAGGATGGGTACCGACTTGTGACAGTGCGCACTCATGGCAACTTTATAGTGCTGTCCCACTGGGAAACCAGGCCGCCGGCACCATGACCTGGTATCCCACTCAGTCACATTATCCTGACACTGAGCACACCAGTCCTTGCCCTATCCTAATAATGCCGAGCACCTGGCTAGGAAGCGACAAGTATCAATTTTAAAGTCATTGGTTTGACTCGACCGGGACTCGAACCCACGACCCCACGATCTACCAGCACGGAAGACGGACGCTCTAACTCATTCGGCCATCCCATCTGGTCCCTGTGAAGGGAAGTCACTTCCCTTGACTTCCCTGTGAAGGGAAGTCACATGCCTAACTGTATGCCCTAATCAATACACATATACACAGGTTTTATTTAACACATCCTTACCGCTCTCCCAAAACCCAAACCAGCAAGCTCAACCTCAGACTACACCTACAAACATGCACATAACAGATTCTGTCATTTGTACATCTCAGGCGGCTGGTGTTCTCGGTGGCCAAGTGCTTAGAGTGTCTGACATTTTTCTAGGTCGGACTCCTAATCTGAAGGTCGGTGGTTTGATTCCCCGTGACCCCCCACCCCCACCTTTGCCAATTTGGATTTCCACCACTGTGTATAACTTACAGCTTCATCAAAGGCCAGTTGCTCTGATACCATGTCTATGTGGTGTGGGAGGTTAAAACTCCCTTGGGTCGGTAAAAGTGTAGGCTCAGCTTTCTATCGACAAATTGTCTAATGGTGAAAACAGATCTATTCAGACTTATCCATGATAGGCAGTATATATACATCTTCACAAAAAAAAGGCATACCAAACTTCAGCTTAATATTAATGTATTCTAATATTTCTGCAACATATAATTACTGACTCATAAATGGGAAGTTTCAGAACTCTCCCATAGGTAAGTCTTGGAAGTGAATAATATATCATTTTTAGCTGACTTGAGTTAGCTGCTGATGGCAATAACAGGAGACAACGGGAACCACGACACTATTACTGTCTAGCGGCGAAAACAAGTCATTAGACTTAAGCGCTATGGGCAGCATAAATATACCATACAACAAATTAAAAAAAATAATACCATCACCATAAACAAATGAAAAATAAGGCTACATATAAATATTTTATAAATAACTTATTGCCCTCATAGTCAGAAGAGCAGTGCCACAGCTCTGACAAAATACTCTATTCAATGACTGAACTATATTAAGCCAAAAGCTAAGTGTGGATGGAGAAGAGAACTTACCTGAGGGTGCTTGCGGCCGGTCGGGCTCCTTGGTCTGCGACAATACGGTAGGACACGCGAATATCCCGACTACTCAAACAGTCGCGACAATTAGGGACCCTCCCCTCGGCGCGGCCCGATGTATTACTTTTGGCCGCCCCGCACCGCGCCACCTGGCGTCGCGCCCTGATTGGTCGGCGCGGTCACGTGGGCGGCGCGGTCACGTGGGCGGCGCGGTTGCGCATAATTAGGGTGCCCACCGAAGCCGCCATTGTGACGAGCTCGACGATGGAATCCCCGACACACACCTGTGTGGTGGCGATTTGGTTTTGATCGGCGACCTTATCAAAGGCTGTGGTATGTGCTGTTGTCTGTATGTGGTATGGTCTGCAGGGGCGTGGCTAGGCATACGCGAGTACGCCAAAACGTCCACATCGTTTTCTAAAAAAAAAATTAAAAAAAAATAAAATAAAGAGAGAGAGAGAGTAGGCATGTAGTAGTCCGGAGTGTCGAAAACTCAAGTCTAAAATGTGTAAAATCCGCCAGCTTAAGCTTAAGCGGCCCCCTAAGCCCCCTGCCAAAATTAGGAGTACACATCGTTAAAGGTCTAGCTATGCCCCTGGTATGTGGGAAAGTGCATATAAAACACCCCTTGCTGCCTATCGGATAGAGTAGCGTATGTAGCGGCAGCGGGTTTCCTCTTGAGAAATATGACAGAATGACCATATGTTTGACGCCCAATAGCCGATGATAAAAAATCAATGCGTCCGAGAGGCGTCGTTAAATAAGACAAGCTTTACTTTTTGATCGGGGATCGGCGTTGTGATGGGTGTGTGTGTGTGGAGAGGGAATCCATTATTTCGGTTCCAGTAAAACATGCATATATATTATGTAAAATGGCTGAAAATTAACAGATATTCTCTGATAATGTTTATAGAATTATCTGTATAATTACATAACATATTAGTAAATTTAAAGATATTCTCTGAAAACATTTACAGACATGTCTGTATATTTACCTAAAATGTTTGTAAATTTAAAGATATTCTCTGTAAACATTTACAGACATGTCTGTATATTTATGTAAAATGGCTGTACATTAACAGATATTCTTTGATAACGTTTACAGAATTATCTGTAAACTCACAGAAACTTTCTGTAAAGTTACAGAACATTTCTGTAAAATTTACAGATATAATCTGTAAATTTACAGATATTATGTGGTAACTCTGTTGCCACATAATATGTGTAAATTTACAGAATTCTTTTAAACAGTGTAGTCCGATAAAAACATAACATTTTCAAAACCAAAACAATTATCTAGATTTGATTCTACATATCTAACTTAGATACTGGTGCACTTATTAAACATTTGTTGCTACAGAGCAAGGGAATAATGAGGCAATTGAATAGAATCTGTTAGTGTTACTGCGGAAGCATATATATGGTGTCAGAATGTTGGCATGCTTGCCAAAATTAATTTTGTATGCTTACACTTCAAATATCTCCAAAGGTAGTACTTTTAAATCCAAATTACTTCAAGCCAATGTACGGTAGCTTATAACGATCAACCTAATATATTTATCTCAGAAAATTACATAAACTCAAAACCGGGCATGGGATGACTCTCTCCCCCGTCCAGCTCCCCCTCACACACTCCCCCACCCCCGCCCATTACTATGCCGTAAAACCCAATGACTACCGCGCTCCCTGTCATCCCCATAGCTCCCCCCCCCCCCGACCCTGATCATGACGTAAAATCCCACACCCACGCCCCCCCCCCCCCCCCCCCACCCGCCTACGATTCCCGATACTTGAGTGTCGCGCGTCGTCACCCAGGGCCGACATCGATTGTTTGGAATGAGTGGGGATGCTCATTTGGTGTTATTATACTTGGTATGCAGGTATTTCAGGTATTGCAATACCTCAGGGAGTTCGACTCCCCTGCCCTGCAGAGTTGTAAAGCACTGCCTTGTGGTACAGGTTCTTGACAGAACCGAAGGCTAAGGGAGCAAACCCTAAACAGAAAACCATGTCACTGTGGCAGCATTAAGGGCGGTTGATGTATGGAACTCCCAACATCTCCCAACCATGCAGCCACTGCAGGGACAAATAGTTTTGCGCCTGCCTGGACATTTTCTTGCCGGTGTAAAACCTCTATTTGCTCCCCGAGAGAGTGCCGCTGGTAACTTGCAAAAGCCAGCAGCATTTCAACGCCTACATATATATATATATATATAAATGGGCTAAGCCCTAGTTAGGAAAGAAACAGAAAGCGAGGAGTGGTGGGAAGCCTCAACTTTATTTCCCGAGGCCCTTGCCCGAGCAATATATAGCCCCACGTATACAAAGTTTAAAATTGGTGATCATGTGACACCCACGCTGTACTGGCCTGCGCATGACTAGGCGGTGGCGGCGTCAGCCTCACCTAGCCGGTTCCAACCCGCAGTAAATGGTACAATCGAGCCATACGTTGGATAATAAATAGCATGCAGAGATAAATACAAAATAAAATAACAAGCCTTCTCCGCCCATTTTATACTCATATAATTAAATATATATCATATATATATATTATATGTATTGAATAAACTAACACCAAGCATTACATCCCAAACCAAAATGATGTTGGGCACCATTGTTTTTTTTAACCAGGGAAATGGTTGAGGTTCATACCCCAATATATTAAACATTGAATATAGCTAAAAAATATAGCGTGATATCGATATCGGACATCTGATATTAGATGTCCGATATCGATATCAGGCTAAAGAAATCCGATGTATTTAAGATGTCTTACCCTGTTTTTTTTAATCGACTTGCTTTCTTTTATTTTTTAGCTATATTTAGCCCCGCCCCGCCCCGCCCCGCCCCGTCCCGCCCCGCCCCGCCCCGCCCCGCCCCGCCCCGCCCTACCCCGCCCCGCCCCCGCTACGCTCTGACGCCGGTGCTGACGTAGGGACGATATCGGTATGACGTCACACTGTGGACTGGCAAGCCATCCGACAAGTGATTCAGACAAGAAGATGAAGTAGTTCGATCTGGCAACCAGATGGCGCAGCCTATTCTTAGCCCGTCATTTTGAAGTCGTGCATATAAAAAGCTGTATATTGCCACCCACCGTCCTCATAAGGTCACGTGATTCGCTCCACCCCTCCCACAGCTGCTTCTAGAGATCTGGGCAGTTGAATCTCCTTTTGTACTTCTTAGTGACTGGTGAAAAGACAAACCCTTTTATTTTCACGCTTAATTTGAGGAATATAAATATAATACTTCAATAATTAGCAGATGATGGCCTTAGATGTTGCCAGGACAACCAACCACCCAACCTTCCGATGCCCACGGCGTTTGCAAATATTTCATATTGTCCGATTCATCGTCTCCAGCTACCAGCCATGTTTTCATTAAACCAAAATGGCCCCTTGGGATTTAATCCCGATAGAGCCATGTTACCTGTGCTATCTCATCATCATCATCATCATGCTGTCGGTCGCGATGCGACAAAGACTGCTCTCATTACTTGACTGCCGCTCTCCATTTAGCTCTCTGCTGTGAGAGTTGCATCTTGAGTCTAGGTTTCATGAAAGCTGCCTGCAAGAGTGTTGAAGTGCTGCTGGCTTTTGCAAGTTACCAGCGGCACTCTCTCGGGGAGCAAATAGAGGTTTCACACAGGCAAGAACATGCCAAGACAGGCGCAAAACTATTTGACCCTGCAGTGGCTGGTCGGGAGATGTTGGGAGTTCCATATATCAACTGCCCTTAATGCTGCCACAGTGACATGGTTTTCTGTTTAGGGTTTGCTCCCATTGCCTTCGGTTCTGTCAAGACCCTGTACCACAAGCCACTGGTTGACAACTCTGCAGGGCAGGGGTGTCAAACTCCCTGAGGTATTGCTATATCTGCAATACCTGCATGATATCTAACACAATGTAAATTATGATATGATATTTCAATGTAGACTAGTGTACACTGGGGAACAGGTCTTTTTTGTTACGGTTAGTGGGAAATCCATGTACCTACACACTTATGTTACGTTAGTATACAAGTCCATCTACATACTGCAGAGAACCGTCCTCATATGACTGGATGTTGCTAGGACACAAAACCCCAACAAATAATTTTAAAAATATGCTAAGTGATGGGGAAATCAAAGCAGTGACGTCATGTAGGCCTATGGTTTGTTCTCAGAAACTGTGTACCACATTTGTTACATTTCTTTCTTTCAAATAATGACAGGAAACATTTAATGAAATAGCAGGATCCATGTTCATATGAAGGTTTACATGTTGTGCATATGTCAGAGGTAAAATATCATTATTCACCTTTTGATATTGGTCGTATATAAATTGAGAAAAGGGTGTACTATTAACCCGTTAACATTCATCCATAGCATCATTTTAACACACAAAAGAAATTGTCTTCGAAGAAAAACATTGCACAAAACGTTTGGGTAGATGCCTGGTATCGATATGCAAATTTTCACTTTAGCACAAAATCATAGGAGCATATTTTGGATGCATTTTATGGAATAGATTAAATATATGTAGCATTGCTAACGTGCTTATTACACAGAGACAGGGATAACTAGTTGACTTGCTACACCCCCCCCCCCCTCTTCCAGGCTTAGTCACTAACGCTGTAATGTGGAAACCAAATACAGTATAACCCCGTTAAACCAAGCTCGGTTAAACCAAACGATCGGTTAATCCAAACTTGTTTTGGCGGCCCGGCAAAATGCTACCATTTATCATATAAAAAAGTTGGTTAAACCAAAGTCGGTTAATCCAAAGTATCGATTAATCCAAACAAAATTGTTGGCCCCATGCCACTTCCGGTAAAGTTAAACCAAACTTTCATGTGGTTTTAAGGTCATCCGAGACTTTTTTATATGATAAATGGTAGTATTTTGCCAGGTCGCCGAAAAAAGTTTGGATTAACCGATCGTTTGATTTAACCGAGGTTGGTTTAATGGGGTTAAACTGTATCATCATAAAAAACAATAATCATAGTGTCCACATACATTGTATATTCATAATGCACCCCCGTTTTTGCCAAAGCCAAGTCAAAGTCAAAGCTCGGTTAAACCAATGATCGGTTAATCCAAACAAATTTCTAGGGTCCCTTCAAGTTTGGTTTAACGGGGTTATTCTGTATGTGGTTGCAGAGAGCGACACATACATTGCACCAAACATATTATTGCGCATAGCAACGTGGGATGTGACTATTTCCTTTAATCTCAGAATATGACGGTCGTGGTATATATGTCAGTTCTCCCATGGCATATCTTTGCACATAGCAACTGGGGGACTGACCATTTTTCCTGACAACCCCCCCCCCCTTTCCACTAATTATATAGTGCTTACATTTAGCGTAGTTAGAGACTTGCATCTCTATTCTTTCCACCTGAACACAAGGGATGCACAAATATATATCCAATATAATGCCAATTTTTAAAATTTATTTGTTGATACATTAGTTGTTTTAAGCAGGGGACATTTGAATCGCAGACGCCTGGTCTTCCTCATTCCACTGCTCCTTGCCCTATCCTAGTAATGCTGAGCATCTGGCTAGGAAGAGACACGTATCAATTTTTAAGTCATTGGTTTGACTTGACCAGGACTCGAACCCACGATCTACCACCACGGGAGACGGACGTTTTAACTCATTCGGCCATCCCGTCTGGTAGACCAAGTGGAAATCTAACCTAGCCAAATACAGTGAATCTACACATGAATCAGACAAGTTTCTAGGCCCTCTCAGCCAAATCAAGTTACAACTCAGGCAAAACCCAGTTTAAAGTTGCCTAGTCCGATGGTTTTGAGTTTTCCCCATTTTCTGAGTTAAATAGATTAGGTTAATCGTTTTTTTATTTTTTTATTTTTTTATTGAGGCTGTATGTATACTGTCCATAGCATATACGCCTGGGTATTCAGGCTTGTTTTCAATGCTGGCCAGCTGTAGTGTTGGTGTTATCTTATCACACAGTAGCTGCTGATAAGGTATTTGATTGCCTGTATTTCAGTAGCAGGTAGATAGTTGGTTGGTCTGGTTAGTAGTATATGTTAATTTTTTTGGATTTTCTTGGCATATATGTGTTTTAGTTTTTCTACTCTTATTACTAGACTAGCCTACTCCTATTTACATATCATAGGCTTGTACGTAGCTGTGTGGTGTGCTATCTGGCTGCTTTTGGCATGGTTACCTTCCATTGGGCGTCTCGCTGGTGGGCCATGACATATATCAGCCTGCCCCCTTTACAAGTGCTAGCTAGTGGGGTTTTTCCTAGCGTATTTTGCACAAATATGTTTTGTACAAGTTTTTAGGTCAGGAAATTTGTGATTCCTTTACCGTTTGGGCATATCCACACCTTTGCAGGCCATTTCCAGCGTGCTTCTCTTCGTGAGCTTTTATTATGGCTTCTCTGGTCGGCTTTACAGTAGAGGGGCGCATTATTTGCTCTAGTTGCCCTTTGTGGTTTTGTTAGGAGTTTATTGTCTTGACTATAGCTGTATGCTAATGTTTTCAGATGAATTAATCTCCTATTTTCTAGCAATTTTACAGTTCATCTTACTTTAGTTTGAAGTAACTTTCATCTTAAATGGCTAACTTCTGAAATATTTGAGATGTAAAGATACAAAATCAATGTTGGCAAGCATGCCAAAACTCTGATACCATAGGCTTCAGCAGTAATAGCGTCCATTAAACTGTCGCAGTCTTCCCTTCTATGTGGCAACACATCCATAATAAATCAATCAGTATCTAAGTTAGATGTGTAGAATCAAATCTAGATGATTGTTTTGGTTAAACAAAATTGGTGCTTCATCGGACTATGCAGCTTTAATGTCGAAGATGTGGTGTGGTGTTCTCTGTGGCGGAGTGGTTAGAGTGTCTGACTTTTTTCTAGGTCAGACTCCTAATCTGAAGGTCAGTGGTTCGATTCCCTGTGCCCGCACCTCTGCCAATTTGGATTTCCACCGCTGTGTAGAACTTACAGCGTCATCAAAGGCCAGTTGCTCTCATACCATGTCTATGTGGTGTGGGAGGTTAAAAATCCCTTGGGTCGGTAAAAGTGTAGGCTCGGGCTTTCTATTGACAAACTGTCTAATGGTGAAAACAAGTCTATTCAGACTTATCCATGATAGGCAGTATGAATCTTCAAGGAAAAAAAAAAGAACAGCACACTGTCCGTCTGATAGGCTTGGGCGAAAGGCTGGCGCGCCGCCTGGTTGGATAAGGAAATATTTGGCCCTTTTCAGCTTCTGGAGTACTGACGGACCTGATCCGTAAATATGCATGCCTAATGTGTTTTAGGCCTAGATTGGCCACACGTCACCTAGATTGGCCACAGGTCGCCTAGATTGGCCACATGTCGCCTAGATTGGCCACATGTCACCTAGATTTGCCACAGGTCGCCTAGATTGGTCACATGTCGCTTAGATTGGCCACAGGTCCCATAGATTGGCCACAGGTCGCCTAGACTGGCTACAGGTCGCCTATATTGTCCACATGTCGCCTAGATTATCCACAGGTCGCCTAGATTAGCCACAGGTCGCCTAGATTGGCCACAGGTATCCTAGATTGGCCACAGGTCCGCCCACTTTATGTACATCATATATAGCTAATGATAATATGATTTCAAGATAACCTTAGATGTTGCTAGGACGTGAAACAACAACAAACAAACAAATCAAGATAAATGATATGTGGATTAAAGTAATATATTCCACAGTACAGATGGTGCTACTTAAGACACAGAAATAAATAGCAAATGGCTTCATAGTAACAAATATTTGATGTAATTTTGTACAGTACATTTCAGAATATTTAATATGAAATCAATAGCAAATGGCTTCATTGTAGAACAAATTTGGTGCATTTCGGACTAGTTAATATGAAATCAATAGCAAATGGCTTCATAGTAAATAATATTTGGCGTTTTTGTGTGTTTTTTTTTGGTCCATTAGTTGTTTAAGCAGGGGAAATTTCAGTCATAGACAACTGGTCTTCCTCATTCCACTGCTGGGCCCGTATGCATGGAGCAGTGTTAGCGGCGTGTGGTGTTATCCCTCTAACACTGGGTAGCTATCACCGTTTGTCAAGCCGTATGCATGAGCGCTTAAACGGTGAGTGTTAGCTATACGTGAATGTATTTATAGATTTGGGAAATCCCTCTGCGTTTGTAGCCATATATTAGGCTCAAATCTATTGAATGCGATCATATTTAACAGAATTACATACCCAATAAGTGAAATTTAAGCAAATTAACCTTAAAAACGAAGCGAAAAGTAAACAAATAGGACAGCATTTAATAGATTTGGGCGTAAGAAATTCCCGCCGATTCAGCGGCGATGGCGGCGGCGATTTGTTTACTTTACGTTCGTCGATTCGAAAATATAATTATTAATATTGCCGCCAATACGGCGGTAGCCTTAATAACGCTTCGAATTTAGGGTTAAATTGGTCAAATTTCACTTATTTGGTATCTAATTCTGTTAAATATGATCGATTTGAATAGATTTGATAACTAACACCACCGGTAAACCAGCTATTTTCTGGTTTAGCTTAACCTAGTTTAAGCTTGTGGTGTTAGGCCTAACACTGCTCCATGCATACCGACTTTTCGGCGCTAAACCAGAAATCCCATCTAAACGCGCTTTGGCTCGCTAACACTACTTCATGCATATGGCCCCTGGTCGATAGAAAGCCCAAGCCTACACTTTTACCGATCCAAGGGATATTTAACCT
Organism: Branchipolynoe longqiensis; assembly: GCA_030323885.1. Classification (NCBI taxonomy): domain Eukaryota; kingdom Metazoa; phylum Annelida; class Polychaeta; order Phyllodocida; family Polynoidae; genus Branchipolynoe; species Branchipolynoe longqiensis. Next base: position 10,364,759 of record CM059201.1, read on the forward strand.
CCCACACCACATAGACATGGTATGAGAGCAACCGGCCTTTGATGACGCTGTAAGTTATACACAGTGGTGGAAATCCAAATTGGCAGATCTGGGGGCATGGGGAATTGAACCGCCAACCCTCAGATTAGGAGTCCGACCTAGAAAAAAGTCAGACACTCTAACCACTCCGCCACAGAGAACGCCACCGTGTTGATTTGTTATGTTCTACAGTACATTTCGGATCGTTTAATATGAGATCACTATATTCAACAATACAACACACTGTGTTCCTTACAGTATTTTATGTATCTTAGTGAAAGATGGCCACATCTTTGGCCACATCATTCGCCAGAGTTCAATATACCATACATTGTTGGAAGGGATGGTGAATGGCAGCAGAGGGAGAGGGAGACCAAGAATATCATGGTTTACAAATATTTCACAGTGGACAGGCTTGAATTATTCACAGTCTATCAGAACAGCACACCATTGGGACAAGTGGAGAACCATTGCATCCAACCCTCGACTAGAGGACGGAACTATTGATTGATTGAGTGAAAGATCACACTTAGAACGGGGAACTTAAACTGTTGTTGACCAGATGGGATGGCCGAATGAGTTGAGCGTCCGTATCCCGGTTTGGTAGATCGTGGGATTCGAACCCTGGTCGAGTCAAACCAATGACTTAAACATTGATACTTGTCGCTTCCTAGCCAGGTGCTTTGCATTATGAGGATAGGGCAAGGATTGGTTTGGCTCAGTGTCAGGATAATGTGACTGAGATGGTCATGGTGCTGCTGGCCTGGTCTCCCAGTGGGGCAGCACTATAAAGTAGCCATGAGTGTGCACTGTCACAAGTCGGTACCCGTCCTGATATTTCCTTACATGTTGCCTGGACGTAAAACTCCAACGACCAACCATTGGGAGCCTAGGCTACCACCACCATGGACCGTGATCCCACACGGTCACATTATCCTGATGCTGTGCTAACATGTTCTTGCCCTATCCTAGTAATGCCATACATCGTGCTAGGTAGCGACAAGAATCCATTTTATAAGTCATTGGTTTGAATCGGCTGGGATTCGAACTCCCAACCTTCCGCACAGGACACCTGCGCTCTACCAATCCGGCCACCTCGTCCGGTCTCTCTGTCCCTCTGGCAATTTCAATTTGGTTCCAACTGTCAGGAGGGGGCCCTGCCCACCAATTACCCCGACAGCTGGGGGGGGGGCACCATCAATACCCCAAGCAGGAATAGATATACACAGTATATGTTCCCCTTGCATTTATACTCTTATAATGCATTATGCATCACATAAATTTCAGCAGTACTGTGAGTGAATGCAGGGCCGCTGAGGTGTGGGCGAGCAGAGGGCGCCACATGCTCAGGTCATTAGGAACAGGTAGATGACCTAATGAGTAGGTGACCAGCCGATGATTTAGTGTCTGGGGGAGTAGATGAATCTTCTGGCTTATTATACTCGAATAATGGCTTATACAGCATATATATATGTATATATATATATAGGTAGAGTATTCTGCGAGTATAAAGGCACAGAAGAGAGAGTATTATTACTTATTATATTGCTATTTGATATATATCTATTTGGTGCGCAGTACCCCTCCCACGTGACCAGTGGCTCCACCACCGCCAGCAATTCCAACTACTGACACTCAAAACTGTCATTCTCCCCTGAGAAGGCAACCTGAGATCTGAATAATTTGGCATGAAATTCAAAAGACAGTTAATTAAAGATATGTGGAAAAACGAATAAGATGCGATCATTCACATGGCTGGAAGAACAGTGTCACGGCGCTTACAAAATACTTTATTCAATGAATAAACTATATTTACAACAAAAAAACTTCCAACCAAATGAAATGATGTGTGGGTGAGTGGAGAAGGACAGCTTCTTTTCAACTTTGAGTTTCAGGTTGATCTGTCGTTGTATTTTTATTTCGCACCGGGCACGGTGGCCGAATTGGTAGAGCACGGGCCTCGCCTGCGGGAGCTCTGGAGTTTGGTTCCCAGTCGAGTCAAACCAATGACTTATAAAATTGATACTTGTCATTTCCTAGCCTCTCGCTCATCACTAATAGGATAGGGCAAGGACTGGTTAGCGCAGTGTCAGGGTAATGTGCCTCAGTGGGATATCGGGTCATGGTTCCAGCGGCCTGATTTCTCAATTGGGCAGCACTATAAAATCATTGTGAGTGTGCACTGTCACAAGTCGGTACCCATCCTGATATGACATTAGATGTTGCCAGGATGTAAAACTCCAAAAAAACAACCACTCCTATTTTGCACATGGTGACGTAAGAGCCAGAGATCCTTATTAGGGATTTGTTTTCTGTCAGTCTGTCACGTGACCCCGGGTATGACCAAATATGGGTAAGGGTATTTATATCTTATAGCCGTGTTCACACACACAACCTTAGGCCGAACTAGATAAGGTGAACTAGATCAGGCAAACTAGTGTCGTGTCCACACACAGAGCAGTTTAAGGCGGAAATCGATATCTGCGCATGAGCAAGTCCATACTAATCAGCGCCAGTTTTGGTTAGTCGACGTCGCCACCTTGAAAATCTTAAAATAAATCATGACAAAAATATCTGTGCACCTCTAGCAGGTTCATAGAGCAAATTTACCGGAAAGTCAACAAACTCAGGTCTCGACTGTGACGTCATTAATCCGCCTCATCTAAACCGCTACCGTCCACACAGGCAATATGGGCCGACTTAAGTTAGATCGCTTCATATAACTTACCTCTCGCCGCGGTTTACTTGAAGCGAATTAGTTGAGGCGAATCAGCCCTAATCCGCCTTAGGGTCGCGTCCACATGGTGAATGTGAGCCGAACTAGACAAGGTGAATTAGTTGAGGTGACAACTCCCGTGTGTGAACACGGCTTATATTTAACTTGTTATCCACCCCCATCCCTATGAATTACACTTGTACAATAGACACATTAAGCACGGCTGGCAGAATACTTGAGAGTATCAACTACCAATAACACAGACACACCCTGATTCTATCAAAGAGAACATTGTTTCACTGTCATCTTTTGCTTCTGTTCACAATGCAGTGTTCTGTTCTATGTGACCCCGTTGTTGCTTCTGTGAGTGGCGAGTGCATTGTCACTATTCAATGGGCTTCCCTCGCTAATTAGCATCTACCTGAGTTGAAAACTAACTCAAATCTGGGTGTCTGACAGATCCACATATCAAATCAAAGTAATTTTTATTATTTTCAATTAAGCAAATGTCTTTCATGTTGTCGTTGCCATGACTACTTTGGTAGTGATCATGATTCAAGCGAGGTCAACATGTTTGGAATGATGTGTGTGATCTTGTGGAAAAGCACACCTGTAACTTAGTTTCTTGCTTGTTTGTTGCTTGTGACAGTGCGCACTGATGGTGCTTTATATTGCTGCCCCACTGGGAGACCAGACCGCCAGCACCATGATGCAATATCCCACACCTTATCCTGATTCTGTGCTAACCAGTCCTTGGCCCATCTTGTTAATGCCAAACGCCATGTTAGGTAGCGATAAGTATCCATTTTATAAGTCGTTGGTTTGACTCAGCTGGGATTCGAACTCCCGGCCTTCCGCATGGGAAGCCTGCGCTCTACTGATTCGGCCACAGAGTGCAGTGTGTAATTTAGTTGAACTACCATTTCGGCAACCAGCATCAAATCCCTACATCATATCCGAAATGCCAAGATGGGGAATCGAACCTCGGAATATCCATCCCTCTGCCAGTTCAGTCTGTGATCAATACGCTAAAATTTCAATTTCTATGGAGAGAGACAAATTAGTGCCAGCGGCCTGGTCTTCCAATGGGGTAGCACTATAAACTCACCACCACCAGATGGGGTGGCTGAATGAGTTAGAGCGTCCGTCTCCCGTGTTGGTAGATCGTGGGGTCGTGGGGTCGAACCCTGGTCGAGTCAAACCGATGACTTAAAAATTGATACTTCTTGCTTCCTAGCTTGGCACTTGGCTTTATTAGGATAGGGCAAGGTTGGCTCAGTGTCAGGATAATGTGACTGAGTGGGATATCAGGTCATGGTGCTGGTGGCCTGGACTTCCAGTGAGGCAGCACTATAAATTTGCGATGATTGCACAATGTCACAAGTCTGTACCGATCCTGATATGCCCTTCGATGTTGATAGGATGTAAAACAATAACAAACAAACCTTGTGGGTAGAGCTGCACTGCTGCTTTTTGTCACATTCATGCACTATCACTGGTAGATAAAAGATTCACCCCGTACTTCCAGTACAGGGGTGAACAACAATGTAGTCTAAATATGGGCGAAAATAGCTTTAGTATGGAGCAGGAAGTAGAATGCCTGGCACCACTGTCAGATGGTTACTTATATCAGCACAGAGTTGGTGAAATGGGAGAGAATGCAAAAAGACAAGATGGCGGCCAGAGAACGCCATCGATTTCACTTTTAAATTGTATTAAAGTATATGTTTTATTATATTTTCCAACTCAAACATAGCGGGTAAATATGAAGACGTACATAAAGAATATGTTGTGCTTCTTAAATTAAGAATTTACCAGCTCAGTTAATTTCCCCAGCATGTCGAAATTCTTCACCATCTTTTCTAATGGGTTGGTTTTCACCCATGTACTGTAAGTATGGGGTGAATCTTTGATCTATATGACTGGGTGAACTTGCACAGTTATACATACCCACAGGCGTGTCACACTTGGCTTTAATTACATATATGCGCAAAGGCTGAGAACTATGTCTTTGCGCAATGCGCATGCGCCAGTACGTGCTGTCATTATTGCCACCCGATCATCTTACAACACATATTACTCACCAGAACAGGCCTCAGCTACACACATATTTTCCCAGAGACTAATCGTATACGTCCAATATGGTTAGGATTACTTGTTGGAGTTTTACATCCTGGCAACATTTAAGGTCATATCAGGACTGGTATCGACTTGTGACAGTGCACACTCATGGCGACTTCATAGTGCCGCTGCACTGGGAAATAAGGCTGCCAACATCATCCCACTCAATCACATTATCCAGTCACTTGGCCAACCAGTCCTTGCCCTATCCTAATAATGCCGAGCACCTGTCGAGGAAGTGACAATTATCAATTTGTAAGTCAGTGGTTTGACTCGACCAGGGTTCGAACCCATGGTTTCGAAACCCACAATATATCAAAATGGGAAATGGATGTTCAACTCATTTGGCCATCAGTTCTGGTGGCTGGCTACTTAGCATATTTAGTATTTATGTATATGTAAATATATATATATATGTATATATATATATATATATATATATATATGTGTAAATAAATATACATAACTTCTCAGCGGCAAGTGAGTAGGACAGTGAGCAGGCGAGCGGTGGTGCCACCGTCGGAGCTGAGGCATGAGCAGTTGATGAGTAGGTGAGGTTCCAGCACCCAATCACTGGTGTCTGGGTGCTAGGATAGTATAGTATTCCATGTTATTATACTCGTATAATTCTTATACAGAATATATATAATCCGTTTTTACATGTACACATGCAGACTTATTTGACAAGATACGTGCACAAATAATAATTGTAAAACAAGCATATTATTACCATTGCAACTAGCGTGATCTGGTTATAATTATATTAATATTATGGAGGGTGATGAAAATGGGAAAGATAGCTCCTAGAGCAGGATTTGAACCCACAGCTCTTGTATTCCAAGCAAGTGTGTTAATCATTACACCACCTAGGGTCCCTGATGTCATCACGCTATCCACTCCCACCTGTCCATATGGCTCCTTGTATGATACGTCAGTGCATACTGCTACATTAGTATAATTAATGTTCATTGTTACGTCCAGTTGTGTAGTTTGAATATATGCTATTAGGCCAAATAACAAAAAGTTGGTGATTGCCCTTTTGATCACAAAAATCAAGGTAGGGTGGGTGATTTAGAAGAAAGAACCAGTGTTTTTGTTTAAATAGGCTGGAAACCCCCCACTGGGCTGCACTACAAGAGGACATGTGATATGTCACGGCTCACCAGCGGGGGGCGCCCAGTGGAGGGTAGGTAACCTTGCCAAAAGTAGCCAGGCAAGCACAAGTACACAACCCTATGATATGTAAATAGGAGTAGGCTAGTCTAGTAATAAGAGTAGAACAAAAATACAATACCAAGAAAATAGAAAAATAAACTAACATAGGCTACTAACCATACCAACAAATTATCTATCTGCTAATGAAATGCAGGCAACCAAATAACTTATCAGCAGCTACTGTTTGATAAGACAACACCAACACTACAGCTGGCCAGCATTGAACACAAGCCTGGGTACCTGGGCTTACATATTATGGAGAGTATAAATACAGCCTCAAGAAACAAAGAGAAAAACAAGATATATTGGAACAGAACACCCTAGAGTGATAACAGGGGTACATGTCATTCAGGTACACACAGCAATGCTATCAGTCAAACACTGAAGACTGTATTCACATTTTGAAATGTATTATATCATACAGCTCTAGAAGTTTTAATATTGGATTTACAATATTTTAATTTGACATATGTTTGAGGCCTCCTGACATGTAAAACAACCGTACAGTTATGTAATGGTATCTACAACTTACGAAAGTTTAATTGCTGTTAGCCTGACACATTTTTAATAGTTTAAAAAGAATATCAACAACAACAACAAATCAGGGGCAGGCAATTTTTTACGCACCGGCGGGGACGATCACCAAATTTCTTTTTTATTTGGCCTTAGTGCAATGTGTCCGGAACGCTCAGGGAGTAGAACGCATAGTTCGGTCGTCTGTCGCTGTCCCTGGCTCTGCCACCATCATGTCACTCCACACCACTCGCACCACCACACGGCACCACCAGTGAACATCTACCTCACCCGCCCACCTAGCCAACTTCCCACCTACCCACCTACCCGCCTTCCCACCGTCCCACCTACCCACCTTGCTACCTACCCACCGTCCCAACATCCCTCCTCCCCTCCCCAACCTCCCTTCCTGCTCTTCAGCCGGTCACCCGCCCCAACATCGCCTCATGCCCTGCCAACCTGCCTCCTCCTCGTCCTCCCCCTCGTCCTCCCCCTCGTCCTCCCCCTCCTCCTCCCCCTTATCCTCCTCCCCCTTGATCCCCCGCTCATTGCCCCCCTCGTCGCACCCCCAGTCGCCCCCTCGCCCTCGTCGCCCCCCTCGACGCCGCCTCGTCTTCCCCCTCGTCTTCCCCCTCGTCTTCCCCTCCTTCCCGCTCCTTCCACCTCCTTCCCCTCGTCGCCCCCTTCGTCGTCCCGTCGCCGACATCGTCGCCCCAATCGTCGCCCCCCCTCGTCGCCTCGTCGTCCTCGTCGCCTCATCACCCCCTCTTTGGCCCCATCGTCGCCCCCCACGTCGCCTCCCCATGTCGTCCCCCTAGTCGTCCCCCATGTCGTCCCTAGTCGTCGCCCCCCTCGACACCCCACCCCCTCGTTGCCCGCCTCGTCGCCCCCCTCGTCGCGCCCCTCGTCGCCCCCCTCGTCGCCCCCTCATCGGCCCCCCCCTTATTGCCCCCCCCCTCGTCGCCCCCCTTATTGCCCCCTCGTCGCCCCTCGTCACCCCTCTCATCGACCTGCTCGTCGCCCCCGTCGTTGCCCCCTCTCGCCCCCCTCGTCGCCCCCTCTTTGCCCACCTCGTCGCCCCTCGTCGCCCCCCCCCCCCCTCGTTCACCCCCTCGTCGCCTCGTTGCCCCCTCGTCGGCCCCCTCGTCGCCTCCTCAGTCGCCTCCCCTGCTCGCCCCCCTGGTCAACCCCCTGGTCGCCTACCCTCGTTGCTCCCCTTCGTTGCCCACCTCGTCGCCTCCTCATCGCCCCCTCATTGCCCCCTCGTCGCCCCCTCTCATCGCCCCCCTCATCGCCGCCCCCTCGTCACCCCCTCGTAGCTCCCCCCGTCGTCACCCCCCGTCATCGCGCCCCCCCCCCCTCATCGCTCCCCCCTCATCACTCCCCGCTCATCGCTCCCCCCTCGTCGCCCCCTTCGTTGTCCTCGTTGCCTTGTCGCCCCCAGTCGTCGCCCTCGCTTGTCACCCACCTGGTCGCCCTCGCTTGTCACCCACCTCATCGCCCTCGCTTGTCACCCACCTCGTCGCCCGCCCCCCCTCGTATCCCCCCTCGCACCGCTCATCGCCCCCCTCGTCGCCCCCCTCGTCGCCCCCTCGTCGGTCCGCTAGTCGCCGCCCCCTCTCGCTGTATTTTCACCTGTGAGATAAGCCAGGACATTAAGACAGCAGTCACGTTGCACTCTAGTGCGCTATGATGACGTCATCATCTTCTCTGCTTGTGTCAGCATTTCGCCACAATCAACACGTGTTCCCCATGGTCTTGCAGGGCTGAACAATCTCTGATATTTACCGATTAATGTTAAGCAAAATGCTAAGGAATCAGCATGTATATGACAAAATTGGTTGGTTTGAATCCCATTATTATATGACCTGAGATGTTACTAGAACATAAAACTCAAATAAGGACAAGTTAATTATGGGCGATAATATAGGAAGAACAAGGATAGTTGAAAGCTGACGTCCGCTTTTCCCCCGCAATCCCCTGACCGTGCTAATCGCATGGGGGAGTGCCCACGTTTTCACAGAAATCTTCCCGAATAATCCCCGCTTACTTTTCATGTTTTTTTGCTGGAGACCACTTTCATCAATCTGCTCTTTGCTTGTCTGGTACCGCTTGGACTAAATATACATTAATCCAAAGAGGTTCTTTTGGAAAGAACAAAATTAAAATAGGTTGCAATAGTTAGCTGAGTTGTTGGTGAGGTCTTCTACTGTTGGACTTTTCCAGTGCGACTCATTGCAGTGATTGGAGCTTTCTGGCTTATAGCCCTGTCACATTACTATGCTTCTCGCTGGTGTGCCGCCAACATGCAAAATCACTTTTAATCATCAGCGCAACGTATTGGTAGCGTGTGGCCGACGTTGTGCGAAAAAAACCTAAAACATTTGGCGTGCCATCCTGATATCACCTTAGATGTAGCTAGGACATAAAACAACAAAGCAACAGTTTGGCGCAACGACCCTCACGCGTGCGTGGCATGTGCCTAACGTTATTCCAGCAATGTTGACTTGCTTCTGATGTCACCATAATGTTGGCACCCGCGTTGTCGGTCGTCGAAAGTTTTGTGCAAGCACAAAACTTCGCCGATCCAATGACGCGCACTGCCAAGCCTCGTCGACCGTCGCTGTCCATCAGCGAATACCAACGCGGGCCTAACGTATGCATAATGCTTCCTGGCATTTCCCGACGTTCTGCCAAAAAATCACCTACGTCGACGTGCGTTGGTGAGAAGTGTCGTAATGTGACAGCCCCATTAGTTAGTACTGACTAAAGCATTTCCAAAGAAGATATATGTAACGGAAGCACAACGTTAAAACCCTAGTTGGACAATACATTGTTTATTGCATTCAATGAACATTCAATGTATCTGGCTGGCCCTTCATGCCCTACCGAATAATAAAGAAAAGTTGAACTGTGAGAAGATGCTTTGATGGTGGTTAACTGTCTGACGTGCCAGCTGGTGCCCGCCGGGTGTATAGCTCACTATATGCACCTCCCAGAGGTACTATCCTCAACCCTAAAAAAGATACAGACACAACAAAACAGAGCCTTGAAAATACTGCATAGCAAAGACTATCTCACCCCAACTAAATCACTTCATAAAGACCTGGACTTACTTATGGTAACTGACATTTATAAAATATACATTGCAAAATTTGTTTACAAGCAAAAGAATGGCCTCCTCCCTGAAATATTTGATAATCTCTTCAAAGAAAACAATCAGGTCCATTCCCATAACACACGACAGATAAATAACATACATCACAAACACACTAGAAACAAATATGGCAAAATAACAACTGAAAACCAAGGAACCAATATCTGGAACTCAATACCAGTAGAGATTAGAAACCTTCAAACTTTGAAAAACTTCTGTAAAAAACTAAAGATAAGCTATCTCAATGCATACTAAATCGATTACCAGTAAAGAATATATATAATACCCCTATTAACATACATGCAAAATAACTACTGATACTGCATGTAAGTACATGAATCCATGACACAATATCCATATAATATTCCTATCATTACTTTGTTTTTTACTAACTGTGAAGAGACGCATCAGTAGCTCATCATAATCATTAGTTAAAAATGTAGCTTAAGTTTAATAATTTGTTATTGTCATCACTTGTTCATTCACATCATGGAGACCAGCTAGATAAGCATCGCTTTTCTGGGATCCTTTCTGTCTGTAAGGAATTTGTATGCATTTATTGTATCACCTCAATTTATTGTAAACATACCTTGCAGAGAGTTAAAATAAAAGAATTGAATTGAATTGAATTGACTGCCACAAAGTAGATGCTGAGTTCCCCCAGCATCCGCATGGGGGCAGCACAGTGTGTTTCCTTACGCTCTTATATATGGGGTCATATATACGATGCTATATATCATTTTCGGCGGTACAGTGAGTGTAGGTGGGGGGGTTCCAGTCGTGCGTGCACAGACCGGTGGCACCCCTAATGGATCTGAGGTTGAGTATGCTGGAACAGTGAATGACCCGATCAAGGCTCGTGCACTCGATGACTGAGGGATGAGTAAGGGCTGAGGAGCTGATGGAAGCTTCTGGCCTTATTATACTCGTATAATGGTGTATACACCATACATTATATATACATTGAAACCCTGTTATAGTGCAATCTTTGGGGTCCATAACATATAACACACACAAAAACAGGATCATGTTAAATTGCGGTTCAATTTGCTGAATTACCTTTGAATTAATCCGGACGCAGTGGCCGAATCGATAGAGCGCAGGCCTCCCGTGCGGGAGATCGGAAGTGTGGTGTTCTCTGTGGCAGAGTGGTTAGAGTGTCTGACTTTTTTCTAGGTCGGATGCCTGATCTGAGGGTCGATGGTTCAATTCCCCATGCCCCCCCCCTCTCCCACCTCTGCCAATTTGGATTTCCACCACTGTCTATAATTTACAGTGTCATCAAAGGCCGGTTGCTCTCATGTCTATGTGGTGTGAGAGGTTAAAAATCCCTTGGGTCGGTAAAAGTGCAGGCCCGGGCTTTCTATCGACAACCTGGCCACAGCAGGAGCATCCACACCGTGGCCCTGGGAATCAGCTATCTGATTGCAAATCCTGCTACCACCATCCACCACTGAGAGCACGTCCCACAAATCATACCTCTGCTCGAAAATCCATTGAGATAACTGGTGGAAGGACACGATGAAGAAGCAGAAGTGTCAGGATAATATGACTGACATGTGTGGGATATTCAGTCATGGTACTGGAGGCCTGATTTCCCAGTAGGGCAGCATTATAAAGTCGCCATGAGTGTTCACTGTCACAAATCGGTACCCATCCTGATATGACCTTAGATGTTGCCAAGACGAAACAACTGCAACAACCAATCAACATTTGAATTTAAATAATTCCAGGTCTAATGACGCATTGCGTGATATCTGAATTCACGTTAAATCGGAGGACATGAAATCGAGATTTCAGTGTATGTATACCCCCCCACCCCCCTCGTCCAACTCCTTCACCCTCAAAGCCCACAGCCCACAATGCTATTTTAACTTTGATGTGAAATTAAGCAGCGGGGGACTGCATTTACATAATTGTTCCTTTCGCGTCCACTCTCCCCAGGGACTGAGTGTTGTGGCTATATGTTGTCAGTTTCATTACATCACTGGCTAACGTGAAGTGCATAATATTAATAATGCAGCTGGAGGAACGCAAGTGAAACTATGTTGTTACTGTACAGCACTGGAGGTCATCATCATCATCATCATGCTGTCGGTCACGATGCAACAAAGACTGCTTTCATTACTTGACTGCTGCTCTCCATTTAGCTCTTTGCTGTGAGAGTGATGTCCATGACGTAGTGCTAACAAAAGGCAACTGAGGAATCGCAGGTTTAGATTCATTTGAAATAGTGAGGGAGCGCATTTCCCCGTCCAAAACAAAGAAAGGAAACGCCGTTCCCACTTGTTCTCACAGCTTCCTTCCTGTTGCTTTGGCAACATGGGCAATGCCCGCTTGATACTTCACAACTTCACTGATAGGTTATAAAATGTGCAATTTTGACTTATCTACATTATTTGCACAGAGGATGATCCCTATTGAGAGATTTTTTTATAGTTAATATTATCTTACATTCTAGTGACATCTACAATTGGTTAAGACGGGCACCGGCTTGTTTTAGCGAACACCCACGGTGGAGTTATAGAGTTGGCTTACCGGGATACCATGACACCAACACCATGTCGTACATGAACCGGTCATGGTGGCCTAATTGGTAGAGCGTGGGTCTCGGGTGCGGAAAGTCGGGAGTTTGGTCCTGGTTGAGTCAAACCTATGACTTTCAAATTGATAGTTGTCACTTCCTAGCCTGGAGCTCGACATTAATAGGATAGGGCAAGGACTGCTTAGCACAGTGTCAGGATAATATGACTGAGTGGGATATTGGGTCATGGTTCTGGGGGCTTAATTTCACAGTGGGGCAGTGCTATAAAATTGTTAAGTGTATGCACTATCACCAGTAGGTACCCATCCGGATATGACCTTAGATGTTGCCATAATGTAAACCTCCAACAACCAACCATCCAATCCAATATTCATGGGAAACAAGTGTTATGTTTGCCCAGTTATCCATCCTGGCAAGTCCTACATTGAACAGTGGTTGGTGATTGATGGTTTAAGTGCCTGTCACAGCTTACTAGATTGAGCAACGGACACAACTGGACAAAGAATTTTCTAGTCCGTTGGTGTTTGGTATCAAAATGTACCAACAAATTTCAAAATGTTGCAAAGGGAGCTGGACAAAAAGGACGCTAAACAGACAAGGAATGTACATTAACGAATAGCCACCGGAAGATAACCGGACGATAACCGGACGACAACCGAATGTCTAATGGACGGAGCGAACATCAACCCGACCTGTACGGGACTGATCCCGGATGCGCCAACAATATATGCTGTCCAAATTCCCTCAACACCATCAAGGGACTCTGCAGGAAGCAAACCGGAGATGTAACGGATGGGTTCCAGACATCAAATGGACAAAACGGACTTAAACCGGACACCAACCATACATGTCAGACCGGTGGTGTCCAGTACAAGTTTTATCCATGTTCAAAACTTGACACCGTACAAACCGGACATGACTGGAGAGAGAACGGACACACCGGATGCCTACCATATATAAACCAGACATTGACGTATTTCATCAGACAGTGTCCGGTTTCTAACCGTTTCCGCAATTCGGTAAGGTTTGACTGAGCCTTAAATTACATGTCGGCATATTCATGGTTTAAAGGTAGAAATGTATTTTGTTGCTTTGCTTTCGCGACGATATCTGTTGATCATATATAGTTATTCCCTCTGGGGTTAGTGAACCAGACACCGGTCGTCCCTCCCACACGGACACGTGAAATGTCCCGTCAGTGTTGACAGCAAGCATCCAGTATTACCAGCACAGCTGTCAACATGCGTTAGGCGCCTGTCACAGGAAGCAACTACTAATTACCTGGGAGGAAGAAAAACCCCTCTGTATCTGCATTGTCTGTTGTTCACTCCGCGTGTGAAGAGTTGCAGCTTGAGCCTTCACAGACGCACCCCTGTCGGCGACCTGTGTGATCAACGTGACAACAGTTGACAGTGACAGTGTCAACTGACAGGCAGGACTCACGATAATCACTAGCAAAAAGCAGGTGCTTGGAGAGTTAATCGTTTGTTCGGGCTTTCTATCCTAGCAAAGTTTGAAGCTGTATCAAACCTGGCACATAGTTGCAACGACGTACACTTATTCTTTTATAGCAGATTTATAGTGCTGCCCCACCGGGATATCACCAGCACCATGACGTAATTTTTCATTTTCCAATGTTGGCAACCCTGTCAGAGGTCAGCTATGATATTAAGCAGTCATTGTCCTATATGAGGGTTTGAGGTCGAGGTCGATATATATTCTGGAAGCAGTAAGGATGCAAATTCTATATTTAATTAATAGGGTTTCAGTAAATGTTTGTAGAACTTGTAGGGGTATCTTTAATATCTGACTGATGAGATGGCCAAATGAGTTGAGGACTGGATTCCTGTATAGCAGGTTGTGGGTTGGAACCCAGGTGAGAACAAACCACTAACTTGATTTTGTTGTACTTGCCTGCCACTTGAGATTACTAGATAGGGCAAGGAGCAGTGGAATGGGGAAGACCCATTATCCACGATTGAAATATCCCCTGCTCAATTAATGAATAAAGACATTTTAATATCGAATCAGGACCCGTTTGACATCACTTTTATCGGATCGGGCGGGTTGCCAGGCAACCGATGTATATTCCCACAGAGTAGGTATGATTCAGTTATTATTATATCCCTACAGTTATAGCAGGTTTAGGTTTGCGAATCCGTGACTTTAATCCTATGTGTTCACTAACCATATCTTCTACTGGTGATGGTGAAACAAAAAGCCTGTAGAAAACACTGGCACAAATTGATTGGTTGGTTGTTGAAGGTTTATGTCTTGGCAACATGTAAGGTCATATCAGGATGGGTACCTACTTATGACAGTGCACACTCATGGTGATGTGGGAAATCAGGCCACTGGCACCAGGACCCAATATCCCACTCAGTCACATTATCCTGACACTGAGCTAATCAATCCTTTCCCTATCCTATTAATGTCAAGTGCCAGCCTAGGAAGCAACAAGTATCAATTTTATAAGTCATTGGTTTGACTCGAGCGGTAACCAAACTCCTGATCTCCCATATGCGAGGCCCGTGCTCTATTGATTCGGCCACCGTGCCCGGTGGCTCAAATTGAAGCTACCTTTTAAGAATGGCAAAGCGCTCACAAAGTAATTGTGTAATTGGCTGCATTTGCATCATAAGAAAAGACAAAAGCATCACAGACAGGAGGACATGGACAGGGAATTCGCTCCTGTAATCGGAGGTTGCTGACTATTATATATCCTTGTCCTGGAATGGCAGGTATATTGGTTCGAGTCCTGCTCTATTCATGGTGCTGCCTATGTTAGCAACGCACGGTGACATCTGTTGCATGACTAGGATGTTATGTATGTGCTGCATGATGTCTATATTAGTATGTAAAGTCGTCGGCTGGCAGCTGTAGTTGTGTAGGCAGGCTAATAGGAAATCAATACAGGCAAGTATAAGAAAGGCAGAGTATAGAGTGAAAGTAAAGTAAGCGAGAGCTTGTACCCTCAGGTTTATTATTATATAGTGGTTTCTGGACCTGACATGGCATACCACCTGACCATGCTCTCCAATAAACAACAAGCATTCCTAGGTCCACCAATGAAGAGTAAGTATTCCTGTGTCACCATGGCAACTGTGATCTACCCACTGCCACCATGCCTTGTGGCTGCTTTGGTCTCACCTGCACTGTTGTGTCTGTGTGTGTGGTGATCCGTGACTAACAGTTGGGGGGTTGTGAGGGGGTTGTGAGTAGAGCTCTTGAGCCCCTTCCACACTAACAGTAGTGCCCCTCTCACACTATCTATAGAATACACAATGACTATTTAATACAAGTAAAGGATCACCAGCACTATATAATTACATTCATGCACCTGGCCCTATACATCATTTACCTTTATAGACCATTTGTAATCCCTTATAGACCAGTCCACATTCCCCACCAATGTGTTTTATCGGAATATTTTTACAAATATATGGATCATTTAAAGTGTTCAATGTTTTCAAGGTAGTGCCAGTACAAAGAGGACTTACCTTTCCAGACCCCTCTGACCTCCCTGACAAAAGTAGCACACATCAACAATTTACTAGAAACCCAAATTCCAGATGTGATCGCCGAATGACTTAAGCTGTTACGTGGCTAACTCCTATTTTGGTAGGTCATTGGATTTGAATTCTCGGGTTCGAACCCTGGTCGAGTCAAATCAATGATTTAAAAATTGATACTTTTTGGAATACTGTCCACAAATTTGGAGCCCAATTTTTCGGAAAAATATTCTGGAGATCAAAAAGGTTCAGAGATGTGCAACAAAATGAGTTGCAGTTATAAATCACTTACCCTATGAACAACATCTTAGAGAATTGAAACTTCCTACCCTTTCCTACAGAAGGAAAAGATGTGAAATAATTGAAGTATTTAAAATTATGAACGGTTTTGATACAATAGATATGAACCAATTTGTCACCCTGAATAAAAGAGAAGGCAGTCGGGGCCATACTCTCGAACTAGTAAAATCCAGAGCCATTTCAAAGTTAAGGCAACACAGTTTCTCAAACAGGATCATAAATACATGGAACAGTCTCCCACAAAATGTTTTTGATGCCGAGTCAATAAATTCATTCAAGAACAGATTAGAAAAAGCACGGGCTGATGATCCAGGGAAAATTGATCCCTTATTCACCACATGCTACTAATTATTCCTTGTGTTGCATATTTACTTGCACTCAAGCAAAAATGAGAGACAAATAAGTGTTCACACTTCCTGTCTACCATTCGCTATTTCGCTATTTCGCTTGTCATTACCTCGTCTGGCAGATCAGGCAAGGAGCAGTGGAATAAGGCAGACCAATTTTTTGCGATTGACAAATCTCTCGTTTAATCATATAATGTAAACAAATAAAATATAAATGAAAGAAAAGGAAGAAAAAAAGTGTTAAACAAAATTATAAATATTTGATTAAACGATAAAAGTCAGAGAGAGAGCGAGGGTAGTGTGATATGGGACACAGGTTAACACAAATAAAAAGGCTAACATGGGCAATGCAATATCTCAGGAACATAACTTGTTTGCTGCCGAGATTCAGCGAATGTCTCCATGACTCATAAACAAGATATATTTTTACAATAGGCGGCCTGACATTTTTGGAAAGCAAAAAGGTACATATAATTCATTCAATGTTTAAAAAAAATAGTGTTGCTATGGACATGAGCTGATTTATTGTGTTATATTCTAGTGAGTTCATCATGAACTAGTACTGTTCAACCTAACAGAAGGTACCCTTTGTTTAAAGTTGCATAGTCCGATGCTTTTGAATGTTGGTATGTTTTCTGAGATAAATATATTAGATCGATCACTAGTATCTACTTTACATGAGTTCAAAGTTACTTTTATTTTAAATGGTAAACGTTTGGGATATTTTCGCATCATGAAGGCATGCAGCTTTTTCACCTGTCGTCTGTACACTGTCCAGGCCTCGGCTCCGTATAGTAGGGTGGATATCATAATGTGTACTATACCACATTATATATCACTGCACAGTCCGCCTTTATTACCACGTTCCTCATACTCGGTGGGTATTGACCTATGGGTAATCGGACGTTGACTCGTGGGGCTACGGTAAGCCTGGCAATAGTACCCCTCTCCGCTCTTCAAGATCATTGACACTTGACCTCTGTGGATAATGAAGGTCACGCTCTGCCAACCATGACCTCTGCCTCGCTTCCTGGCGGGGATCAGCGGCGGCTCCTGGAGGATCACGCAGATGGGGCAGCGTACGCCGGGGACTTGCCCACGTGGGGCTGCGCTGTCGGGACGTTGTGTCAACAATATTTGAGGTCAGCATGTTGGAAAAGGAAGCCCTCTATGTATTTTGCGGTTTTCTTGGGAAGGGTTAGGGGTTATTAGGGGGTTGTGTGATTGGGTTGCTTGGTTATTGAAGTTTACGTCCTGGCAACATCTAAGGTCATATCAGGACTGGTGCCAACTTGTGATGGTGCACACTCATGGCAAATTTATGGTGCTGCCCCACTGGGAAATCAGGCCGTTGGCACCATGACCCGATATCCCACTCAGTCACATTATCCTGACACTGAGCCAGCCAGTCCTTGCCCAAGCCTAATAATGCCGAGCACCTGGCTAGGAAGCAACAAGTATCAATGTTTAAGTCATTGGTTTGATTCTACCAAGGTTCTATCTAACCCATGGGTTCGAACCCCACCATCTACCAACACGGGAGACGGACGCTCAACTCATTCGGCCATCGGGTTGCTGCATCTGTCGCAGGTAATCCTGCGAGCAGTCGGGAGTCAGGACCCAGCTTCTACAGCTCAGTATTCTCATTTCCCCGACCCAAAATTGGACAGAGTATATGCGGCTTAAAGTTCCATAGTCCGATGGTTTTGAGTTTCTCTCATTTTCTTAGTTAAACATATTAAGTTGTTCGGTATAATCTACCTTACTTTAGTTTGAAGTAACTTTTATTTTAAATAGCTAACTTTTGAGATATTTAAAGTGCAAATGTGCTAATATAATTTTGGTAAGCGTGCCACAACTCCGACACCATAGGCTTCTGCAGTAATATATTCTATTAAATTGCCTCAGTATTCCCTTCTATGTGGCAACAAATGCTTAGGAAGTGCATCAGTATCTAAGTTATATATCGGTCGTTTCATTTTAAATGGGGCCAATGCATTTTCCCCTATGTAATGGTCAAAAGCAATTATTGAAACAGTAGAGGAGTTATTTTCTTGATAAATTGGTATTCTTACACTTTGGAGGGATAGAATCGAAAAAAATCAAGGCCTAATTTGACATAGTAAAAAAAAGCCTAAATGTTCATTCCAAAAATATGGTGTTTTAAAGGAATGAATATGTTACATGGAGAATGTAGACTTTTCTACAGCTGACTAGACCTTTATTTTGCATAGAATATTACCTGTTACTCTATAAACTAATAACAGGATACTCCCACTTGAAATAAATCATTTATTAAATGTCTATCTTGCATGGATATCTTTGTATCTTTTTCTAATATTCCATGCTGATTAAACTGGTTCTGGACGTAACTGTGGTGTCCCCTGCTTTTCCCTTGCTTGTTATGTCAGGGAATATGCTATTCTGGGAATACCAGAGCTTCAGTAAAATAACATTTGCTACTGTTGCATATGTAAGCCTATTTTATAGTAACATGACTAGTAATATCAATTTTCTACAAAGCTGCTTGAAAACAAATTGAAATTGAAGTCCCCTATGTTTTTTGGTGTCCCCTGCTATTGTGTTACATCCACAACTCAAAATTGGGATAAATATAACTTCCCTGTATATATTTTTTTATAGTGCAGTTCTATACTTAGGGTGTCACAGCATAAAGATTAATTGTTTCATTCAATACATTTTCTTAAATAATTGTTTTTCTTGTAGTAGTCTGTACATGAGCTCCACTACCACGCGGTGGCGGCAGACACTCGCTGCACACCTACGCAGTTACACTGAACTGAACTAAGTGGTGGCACGCTAGCCAGTAGGCAGAGCCCCAACTGGGCTGCCCTCTACTGTGTGTGGCTAGCACACACCGCACCCACCTATAGAGGAGACGTGGGAACTGGTGAGTTAGGGGGCAGGTCAGTTGACTGTTGACACCACGGAGAGCGGATATGTTTTGTAATAAGCTAGTTAAAGCGTACTGTTACTCAATCTTGGCGTTATTCTGTGAGTGCATGGCAGACCATGGACCATCACATTATTAATAAATCATATCGTAAAATATTCCGATAATCAGCAGAGGGGGGAAATGGAAATTCTGTGTGGCCGGCCAAGAGTGTGTGTATATGTATGTTGTGTATATACATGGCTTGGCCCATGCTTGAGGGAGGTAATTATAGACATAGGGATGATTGTCAGGTCTGGGTGTGAGTGCACTCAGGGCCTGGCTCTCTGCTGAGGAAGGAGTCAATGCACACAGGGGTCAAGTTTGGTGGTGGCCACAGGTCAACCAGCTCTGGTGATGGGCAGACCACTGGTGGTCATGGTAACCAGACATGCTGAGTCCTTATTGGAGGAACTGGGAATGCTGCGCCCCTATTGGTTGGAGTGAATGGCATGATCCATTACCAAGAATCCATGTACTATATATAATAAACCAGAGGGGCTTGGACTTTCTTTTACACTTTTACATTTGCTTTACTTTCTCTCTTTCTCTCCGCCTGTATTCTTTTTCACTTTAGCCTACGGACATAGCCACAGACTCGAACACCCACTCTACAATATGCTACATCCACACTTGAGGCTGGTTACTCAATTAATTTGTGTAAACTATCTTTTCCTTCACATTACTACTATATGTGTGGACAGGAGTTGACACCTCAGTGAACAGAAAAGGGAAATACACAATATTAATTTGTAACCCTCATGTAACACTTTGGCCCCATTTACCATGAAAAGACCCATATGTCGAATAAAATCTCGATAATTGTTTTAGTTTTGAAATGTTAATGTTTTCATCGGACGATGCAGCTTTAAGAGTAGATATGAACAGGTGCGTGTGTATGGAAGAACATTAGTCACGTGACGTCAACAGTGCCATGTAAAGGGGATACGTGTATTGATTAGAAAAAGACCCACAAAAATAAACATTAATTGGTAATGTATATCTTTATGTACAGGTAAGTATTATTCCAATCTCATTGTGTTTTACTCTTAGCACTACAGTATAACCACGTTAAACCAAACTTGAAGGGACCCTAGCAATTTGTTTGGATTAATCGATCATTGGTTTAACCAAGCTTTGGCTTCGACTTTGAGTAAGCATGTATTGCACATGTAATATACAACATCTCGCAGTGGTGCCACACCTGAAGTCACGTAGGAGCTTCATCAGAAACACCAAGCCCATCAACACAACAGCGACAGCGACCCGTGTGGAGATGTGGAGGGAGTGACTCGAAGCCGTAGACACCAGCGTGCACCTCAACATCCGTGCCGAAGAACACCTCCCCACTGGCGCAGAGAACCCTTGGGTAACCTGGAAGGCTCTGAACCGGTTGCGAACACAGGTTGGCCGGTCCAGAGTGAACATGCTGAAGTGGGGGTACTCTGACTCATCGGAAACCTGTGACTGCAGGTCTGCTGCAGACCTGACATTGGCCAACAACATTGCCATCAGCTGCTCTAAAAACTGGGAGAGCAGTATCTGAAATAGACAACTGGTGGAAGGACACGATGAAGAAAAAAACATACAATGAATGTGGACACTTTGATTATTGTTTTTTTTATGTATATACAGTATAACCACATTAAACCAAGCTCGGTTAAACCAAACGATTGGTTAATCCAAACTTTTTTCGGCGGCCCAGCAAAATACTACCAGTTATCATATAAATAGTTGGTGGGGTCTCTGATGACCTTATAACCACGTGAGGGTTTGGTTTAACCATACTGGAAGTGACCTGAGGTCTGACAATTTTGTTTGGATTCACCGACTTTGGTTTCACCACCTTTTTTATATGATAAATGGTAGTATTTTGCCGGGCTGCCAAAGAAATTTGGATTAACCGATCGTTAGGTTTAATTGGGTTTGGTTTATCAGGGTTATACTGTAAGAGCAAAACACAGAGATTCAGATAATACTAATAACAAATGTCAACGCTAGCTTCTGATTTCTTCAACCCCTACCCTTTATTTAATCATTAACCAATTTGATCAATAACATGCCTGTATTTGATTTATTTTTTCGACAGCTAGGTAATGCTGTGGATGTCAGTTCAGTTTACCTTTCGGCATTTGCTAATTTTTTTCTACAAAGCAAAGTGGTGGTTGATGTTTGCAATAGAACTAACTAGCTAGCATACTCGATCTAAGTGTTCCATTCAGAACTTTTAGTTTTAGATTAGACCGAGACCCGTGGATGAACGCAAACATATTAGAATTAATTAGCATAGTTGCTTTACACGTGGTGTTCTCTGTGGTAGAGTGGTAAGAGTGTCAGACTCCTAATCTGAAGGTCCTTGGTTTGATTACCCATGCCCCCACCTCTGCCAATTTGGATTTCCATTGCTGTTTCTAACTAAGGCCCTGTCACACTACGACGTTTCTCACCAACGCGCTTCGACGCGTGCCGACGGGTCTGGTTTTTGTTCAAAACGTCGGTACACGTCCGGTACGTTGCCGGCGCGTTGCCGGCGCGTTACCGGCGCGTTACCGGCGCGTTACCGGCGCGTCGGTACATAGCAACGTGTGAATGGAAACGTCGGCGCGCGTCGGTGCGCGGCGCGGCGCGTCGAGGTTTTGTGCATGCACAAAACTTTGGACGCGCGGCGACGCGCGCCAACGGGTTGGAGGGCGCGTTACGGACGCGTTAGCAACACGTCGACACGCGTTGGCGGCGCGCCGGCGGAACGCTGGCAGGACGTTGATCAATGTTGGTTAACGTTGGCTCTTTTTCCCCAAAAATGGGAGCGTTCCGTCGGCGCGTCGGGAACGTCCCATCGACGTGTTGTGGGCATGCCATTGGCGTTGCTCCAGCGTTTCTCGGCGCGTTGGACGTGTTGCCGGCGCGCCTGGATGCGTTGGCCGCGCGCTGTGGACGCGCTGTGGACGCGCTGCGGGCGCGTCCTAACGTGTTGCTGGCGGGTATGTACGGGTTGACGCAATACTAACACGATACCAACGCGCTCCCTCCACGCTGTAAACGCGCCGATAGCGCGCCACCAGGGCGCCGACAACGCGCCAATAACACGCTACTAACGCGCCAATAACGCGCCAATAACGCGCCAATAACGCGCCAATAACGCGCCTCCAACACGCCACTAACACGCTGCGCCGTGTCAAACTTTCTCCCAAAGCGCCGAAAAGTTCGACGTTTCTCGACGGGTTGCAAATATTTTGCGCGTTGCCGGCGCGCCGGCAGAAGCGTCGTAATGTGACAGGGCCTTTAGGCAACAAAGGCCAGTTGCTCTCATACCATGTCTATGTTGTTGTTTTTTTTGTGTTTTTTTATTGAGGCTGTATTTATACTGTCCATAGCATATAAGCCCGGGTACCCAGGCTTGTTTTCAATGCTGGCCAGTTGTAGTGTTGGTGTTATCTTACCACACAATGGCTGCTGATCAGGTATTTGATTGCCTGCATTTCAGTAGGAGATATATAATTGTTTGGTATGGTTAATAGCCTATGTTAGTTCTTTTTGGATTTTCTTGGCATATATGTATTTATTTTGTCTACTAGACTAGCCTACTAGTTTACTAGACTAGCCTACTCCTATTTACATATCATAGGCTTGTACGTAGCTGTGTGGTGTGTTATCTGGCTACTTTTGGCATGGTTACCTTCCATTGGGCGTCCCTCTGGTGGGCCGTGACATATCACATGCCCCTTTGCAGTGCAGCTTAGTGGGGGTTTCCTAGCCTTATTTTGCACAGATATTTTTTGTAAGTTTTTAGGTCAGAAATTTGTCTATGTGGTGTGGGAGGTTAAAAATCTCTTGGGTCAGTAAAGGTGTAGGGTTCGGCTTTCTATCGACAAACTGTCTAATGGTGAAAACAAGAATAATTAGACTTATCCATAATAAGCAGTATAAATCTTCAAGGAAGATCAGTCAGCAACTAGATATGGATCTCTACTGAGCATACCAAATTATAGGAACGCATCTACATTACTTGTAAATGCGGTTGGTTAGTTGATTGGTTGTTGGAATTTCACGTCCTGGCAACATCTAAGGTCATATCAGGATGGGTACCGACTTGTGAAAGTGCACACGCATGGTGACTTTATAGTGCTGCCCCACTGGGAGATCAGGCTGCCAGCACCATGACCTGATATCCCACTCACATTATCATGTCACTGAGCTAACCAGTCCTTGCCCTATTCTATTAAAGTTGCATAGTCCAATGGTTTTGAGTTTCTCACATTTTCTGAGATAAATATATTACGTTCATTATAATCTACCTTACTTTATTTTGAAATAACTTTTATTATAAATCGCTAACTTTTGAGATATTTAAAATGGAAACATGCTAAAATAATGTTGGCAAGCTTGCCAAAACTATATCACCATAGGCTTCTGCAGTAGCAGGTTATATTAATTGACTCAGTATCCCCTTATATGTGATAACACATATTTAATAAGTGCACCATCATCTAAGTTAAATATGTAGAATCAAATTTTGATAATTATTGTGGTTTTGAAAATGTTATGTTTTCATCGGACTATGAAGCTTTAATGTTGAGGGTCAGGCTAGGTAGCAAAAATTATCAATTTTATAAGTCATTGGTTTGACTCGACTGGGAACCAAACTTCCAACCTTCCGCACGCGAGGCCCACGCTCTACCGATTCGGCCACCACGCCCGGTGTATGTAAATGCGATGAGAAATACCTAACACAGTATTTGATTTTGGACAATGACAGAAAACATAGGCACGATTGCAAGAAATTCCGGGTGAATACCAGCTGGTTGATTCCAGGACAAAATGATAATTATTAATAGGTTCAACACCTTTAAAATAGTTTGGAAGTATATTGTCATGGAGGGGGGGGGGGTGAAAATGCGGTACATAGCGCTGGAAATGCAAATTGGCAGAGGTGATGGCATGGGGAATCGAACCGTCGACCTTCAGATTAGGAGTCCTACCTAGAAAAAGTCAGACCCTCTAAACACTCCGCCATTTGTAAATGCTGTAATGCTGTAAGATAGTAAATTGATATATCAGATTTCAAAATATTAATTTTAGAAAGGCTCATGGAAACTTAATGCCACCAAATTAAATCGAATTCTTACTCTACTGAAACAGAACCAGCAGAATGACTAGTCTGAGCAGATTAGAATTAGTTCTAGGATTGAATTAAATTATACTGAATGAATTCAACAGCTTCTGGATACATTCTCGTTGTAGTCGTGCATTACCATGGTTACCACAGCAACCATAGCTGGGTCGCGCATATACAAGACTGAGTTATAACACCCGCCGACAAACTTATTCAGTGACCACAACGGTGGGGAGGGGGAGCAGCACACGTGACCGGAAGTGGCCTTGGGCCCAGATGTTGGCAGTCCTCACGTGCTAAGCTAAGCCCCTTTTGATTGGACGAGGGGTTGGCTAATCAGAACCGGTCTGTGTGTAGGCTCAGGTAATTGCTGACGAAGGTCCTCAGATGTGGTTTGTTTTTGTTCTGGGAGAAAGGGCGCGTTCAATGGGAGGAATTACTCTATTTCTGGCTCTTCCTAATACCCCTGTCACATTACGACGTTTCTCGCCAACACGCATCGACGTAAGTGATTTTTCCCCGGAATGTCAGGATACGTCAGGAAGCGTTACCCATGCATTAGGCGCGCGTTGGTATTCATTGATGGACGGCAAAAGGTCAACGAGGGTCGGCAGCGTGCGTTAGGGAACATGCGAAGTTTTGTCCTTGCACAAAACTGTTGACGGGCAACAACGTCTAGGTGCTAACATTATGGCGACGTTAGGGGCGCGTCAAGATACGTTAAACGCACTGGAATAATGTTATGCGAACATTATGCACACTCCGCGCGCGCGTGAGGGTCGTTCCCACACGTTGCGCCAAACTGTCGCTTTGTTTGGTTGTTGTTGTTTTATGTCCTACCAACATCTAAGGTCATATCAGGATGGCGCGCCAAACTTTTTTGTTTTTTTTCTCACAACGTCGGCCACACACTACCAATATGTTGCGCTCACGCCAAAAAGTTTGATGTGTCTCGATGATTAAAAGTGATTTTGCGCATTGGCGGTGCGTTGGCGAGAAGCGTCGTAATGTGACAGGCCCATTTTTTTGTCAGGCTACACTGTGCAATTCGCCCACGGTGCATTATTGGGGTTTTACATCCAAACAACAATGGTCTCCTAAGAGGTAACAATGCACAGTACTGACGCACAAATATGTGGCAGTAAAGCTGTTCAGCATTGAAAACAAGTTCTATTATGAACTTATATGTTATGGAAAGGTTAAATAAGCCATGAATTAAAATAAGAAAAAAAAGGATCGACGTGATGCTGGCGCCAGAGAGTCATCATCATCATCATGCTGTCGGTCATGATGCACTCTCCATTTAGCTCTCTGCTGTGAGAGTGATGTCCATGAGTCAGTCTTAATGTCTCTCAGCTTCAGGTTTCTCTTGATGGTATCCTTGAACCGGAGATGAGGGCGCCCTCTCTTTCTGTAACCAGAAGCCAGAGAGTATTGTCTTAGATATATAGATAAGCAATGGATGTGGGTGCGAAAGTATCCCCAGTTCAATGTGTGTCACTGCCTGGTAACCGATCCAGCAATTACACTTGAACTAGTAGGTTTGACTGCTAAACCAACATAGACTGACCAGATGGGATGGCCAAATGAGTTTAGCGTCGACCTCCCGGTTTGGTAGATCGTGGGATTCGAACACACGGGTTCGAACCCTGGTCGAGGCAATCCCCTGACTTCAAAGTTGATACTTGTCGCTTCCCAGACAGGCATTCGGCATTATAAGGATAAGGAAAGAATTGGTTGGTTCAGTGTCAGGATAGTGTGACTGAGTGGGATATTAGGACATGGTGCTGACGTGATAGCTTGGTCTTCCTGTGGCGCAGCACAATAAGCCGTAATAGGTGCCCATTGTCACAAGTCAGTACCCGTCCTGATATGACCTTAGATGTTGCCAGGACGTAAAACTTCAACAGCAACCATCATGTAGATGTATAATGCTGCATCAGTGGTATACCACTGTGCTTGCGCCGTGTATTTAGATACATGAATACAGTGTTGCATTCACGTCGATTTTCAAAGAGAGGTCACCGACAACTTGTCATTGCTTTCGCCGTGAAGAGAGTGCTTTATTCTTCAGTATCGTCTCCTGGTGGACCACAAGGTCAAGGTCATGGTGAGTCCGAAGAAGTCAACTAAATTACAGAGTTCACTTAAATCTTGGTAAGTCTATGCATACATGGCTTTGATGGCCAACTTATATATGAAACCGTAAAACAAGTGTGAACAGAATCATCTAGATACCTGGGCTAACTCCAATGCAACAGAACGGGAAGCAACCCCGGGAGCGGTGCCTGAGGCGGCGGCGGTGGGGGCGCCGATGAGCCCTCCACCAAGACGGAGGAGAGGGCTCGAGGCGCGCCCGAGGGGGGGAGGCGGGGCACGAGGCGTGGACTGCCTCTGAGGTCCAGGGGCCCTGGGCCATGATATCGGCGAGGGGCACCCTGGCGTGGTGGCAGGCTTGGGCGGGGCCTCGGCGGAGGCTGTGGAGGGTGAAGGTCTGGTGGGAGGGCATGGTATTCAGTGCTGAGGGGGGGGCCCCCGCGCGATGGCAGGCTTGGGCGTCGGGGACGGTGATGGTCTTGGGTGTTGTGATGAGTCCGGGGCCTACGCCGGCGGGACCGGGGTGCGGGCGGCCAAAAGTGGGGAGGCCCGCTTCCCGAAGGGCTGCGCAGGTGGTGGGTGGCGGGGGTGGGGGAGGAGGTGCGGCGAGGGTCGGAGAGGGGGGCGGCGAAGTCATCAGGGCTGGGGGGGTGGGGGTCGGGGGAGGGTCGGGTGGGTTGAGGAAGGCGGTGTCGCTAGGGGAGATGTGGAGGTCGGTGGTAGTGATGTCTTCAGGCGCGCGGCTGGGCGCCTGGTAGCCAGAGTGATGGTCGGCGGCTGTGATGTCTAGGGAGGGTCTGTGGTCAGTGTGGGCGGAGTCTGGGGCCTGCGGTGCGGGGTGATGGTCGCCGGCTGTGTCCTGGGTGTTGTGGGTGGAGCGGCGAGGGCTGTGGTGCTCAGCGCCTAAAACCCCGTGCTTGGGCCGCGTGTGTGGTCCTTGCGGTCCGGGTCCGGTAGCTTTCCGGCTGCAGGACGGTGGCTTTTGCTGGGCATGTGGCGTTGCGGTCGGTGGTCGTTATGGGGTTGTCGGTGGTGGTCAAGGGGTTGTTGGCAGGGGTGTAGGTGATGCGCTGGTTATGGCCCCATGGACCGGCCGGGGGGGGCCGGCGGATCAAAAATCCGCCGAGGCGGCCGGGGTCTGGCGCTCACGGGCTTGTTTGGACAGGTATAGGGCCTCGCTGTGCATGGTGAGTATCCTCCTCACGTTGGCACAGTAGGTGCATATGTGCCGGTGTCTCGCCCCCGCCTCGCCGTGGGCCTCCCCGATGGTGGCCCGGTCGCATGAGGTGGGCTCGCGGTTCCAGGCGGCGCTGGGGGCCCCGTGAGCTTCCCGGTTGTAGGTGAGGCGCGTGTCGGCTTGGGTCCGGGGCTGCTGTGCGCCTCGGGAAAGGTCTGCGTCTTGGCAGGCTGGTGCTGTCGGGGCGGCTTGGGGGGCGGGCATGGTGAGAACCTCCATTCTCACCATGTTCAGGGCGACCGGGTCGTGCCACCCCTGGGGGAGCCTACCGTCCGCTATCCAGGTGAACACGGTCTCCGAGTAGCAGCGGACGGTAGGCCAGGGGTAGAGCAGGTTGTCGCGTAGAACTGTGAGGGTGTGGTGGTTCAGGCCTGGGAGGGAGTGGGTGGGGAAGGTAGGGTGGCTAAGGAGGGTGAGGAGGGCGAGGCTATACGCGTCCTTGGTTGCCTCCCCCCACTTGACCGGTTTCCGCTCGGGGCCTCTCTCGACGAGGTCGGAGGGAAAGAGGTAGTTGGGGGAAATACCTTTCCTCCTCCCGAGGTGTTGCGCCTCGGCCGACGCGAGGATCTCCCTCATGGCGTCGGCCATGGATGCCGGGGAGTGGTCGACTGCATCCCGGTCATAGGTCGGAGGCGCGGGAGCCGGCGGCTGGATGGCGTGGCATGTGTACAGCTGGTATTGCGGAGGCGGTGGGAGTGCTCCCCTGACTACGTGCGCCCGAGGCGCCGGGGTGGGCGGTGAGGAGTAGGCCGTAGGCCGGTGTGCCGTGGCTGGGGTCGTCTCCTCGGGGCCATAGGAGCTGCCACAGTTGAGGCCTCGAGGCGTGTTGTAATGCGCTCCAGCGCCTGGAGGATGGCGGCCGTGTCGGCGTCGATGCCAGCAGCCCAGTCGCCCGAGGGGCGCTTGCGAGGCACTGGGGGCGAGCCTGGGGCGGAAGGGGCTGGTGAGGCGGCCTCCAGCGGCCCTCCAGACTCCCCGGCGTCCCTTCCCTTTGCCGCTGCCAGGCATGATGTCTGCGTCTGCGTTGGTAGAGGTGCGTCGGCCGTGGAGAGGTCCGTGGTGGAGAGAGCCAAAGAAGAAAGAGGCTGTGCAGGGAGGACGGCTGGAAGGCGAGTGACTGAGTGAGGCCGGCGGGTGGCCTTATAAGGGAAGGAGCAGGGAGGCAAGAGAGCGGGGGAGGTGAGAAAGCCGGTGGGGCAGGGGGAGAGGGCGAGGAGGGAGAAAGCTGAGGGCGGGATGACAGGGAAAGTGAGAAAGCCGGGCGGCGGCAGGAGAGGCCTCTTCCTTCCCTCACATCAAACGCAATGCGAGCATTACGACCAATGCAACAGAACGGGAAGCAGTGGCCGAATCGATAAAGCGCGGAAGGTCGGGAGTTCGATTCCCGGTCGAGTAAAATAAATAACTTATCAAACTGATACTTGTTGCTTTCTAGCCAGGCGCTCGGCATTATTAGGATAGGGCAAGGACTGGTTGGCTCAGTGTCAGGACAATGTGACTGAATGGGATATCGGGTCATGGTGCTGGTGGCCTGGTCTTCCATTGGGGCAGCACTTTAAAGTCGTCATGAGTGCGCACTGTCACAAGTTGGTACCCGTTCTGATATGACCTTAGATGTTGCTAGGAAATAAAACAACAAACAAACAAATCTACCTGGTAATAATTATTGGCTGATAGGTACATACAGTGGCCCCCTGTTAAATCACCACCCATACTGTAGAGAGAATGTGGTCGCATAAGAGAGGGTTAGGGTTAAGGTGAGAGGGAGTGAGACACTTCAATATCATATAATCATACTTGTTGTTTTTAGAATTACACATTAAGTAATTAAAATATCACAGTAGACAGTAGTCGCATAAAGGGGGGAAAGGTGTGATCGTTGTTCACGTTAGGCGGATGGTCGTTGGTTAGGGGTAATTTGTAGTTAAAATATATTGCTGCATTGTAATTCTGGTCGTATATACCGGGTGGTCGTTGTTCAGAGTGGTCATTAAAAATGGGGGGGGGGGGGGCACTGTGGTCTGCACTGACCTCTTAGGCAAGGATCCACATAGACATGTTTTACCAGCCGGGATGGCCGAATGAGTTGAGCGTCCGTCTCCCGTGTTGGGAGATCGTGGGATTTGAAACCATGTGTTTGAACTCTGGTTGAGTCAAACCAATGACTTAAAGATTGATGCTTGTTGCTTCCTAGTCAGGCGCTCGGCTTTATTAGGATCGCAATGACTGGTTGGCTCACTGCCAGGATGGGAGGTCATAGTGCTGGCTGCCTGGTCGCAAGTCGGTACCTGTCCTGATATGACCTTAGATGTTGCCAGGACGTAAAACTCCAACACGCAACCAACGATTTGTGTTGGTATCTTTATTGACAGATTGGTAATCGTCAAACTACCCCCCCCCCCCCCCACTGTTAGATTCAACCGTCTCAACCCTCCTTCCCTGAGGCGAGAATGGCGCCACCAAGCAGACAATGTGGAAACCACACCGTGGTGCAGCTTGCTTCCACTAGGTGGCGACACTGTAGCCTTTACAGACTAGGTAATGGCGGAATGGCCATGCTGGAGACGCGCCATCTAGAGTGATTTACACACACCATGGTTCGATCATAGAGGCAATATGAGTTCATAAGCGATTGAATATCTTTCCGTTCGGTTCTTGATGTTCTCCAGGGTTTTAATAACTTTTGTTTACGACAAGCAAAATGCATCATTTGAGCAAAAGTGATCATAATACCAGACGGGATGGTTCAATGAGTTGAGGACCCGTTTCCTGTGTAGTAGTAGAGTGTGTTGTTCAGATTGGATGAATCAAACAAATGACTTTAAATTTATACTTGTCGCTACCTAGCCTGGCAAATGGCATTAATATGATAGGGCAAGTGGCAATGGAATAAGGACGACAAGGGTAGGATAGCCACTTTTTTTTACATTTTCCCAATCGGGTGGGTGACTGAATTTTCTACTTACCCGAGTGCCAAAACTACTTGCCAAAGCCCAAGTCAGCCAATTAATGCTGAAATCTGCTTTTGCAAATTAGAAAAGTAACGACTTGCCCGTTCGGGCAGGTCACCTGGAACTTTCCCTGCCTGACCGAGTAAACTAGGTGCCCCGGGCAACCGGGCAGTCCCTATTGTCCTACCATGAAGACCAATCGTCGATGATTGGAATGCCCCCTGCTCATTCAATGAATGTAATACACACACAAATAAAGACTGATGCAGAGGTCTTCAAATCCAGTAGCCCCTCATACACCTAATTGCATCCGAACTCTGGTTAAAGAAAGTCGCCCGTTTTTTTCCACAGGGTGGATATAAAAAGACGACAAACAACAACTTAATAGTGTGTTTTTACTAACAGAAGATATTCTATGGTAAAGCTACAGTATGACATATGTGCATCCGGGTAAAGTTGCATAGTTCGATGATTTTGGGTTTCTTTCATTTTCTGAGATATATATGTTAAAATGTTACCGTCCAAACGGGTCTATAGGCGGTAATGGCCAGATGCAGCTGACATACAGTGCTTACAGCCCCTCAGACATGGCGCCAGTGTGGCCAATACTGTACTACAGAGAGCCAGTTAGGTAGGATATATACACTGTAGTGAGTGCACTATAATATAGGGAACTGAAGATGGATAGCGTCATTATTTATATCCCCATAATAGATTATAGAGCATAGACATATATATATACATATTATGTTGATAATTATTATCTACCTTGCTTTAATTTGAAGTCACGTGGCTTTAAAATGGCTAAATTAAAGTTGCATGGTCTGATGGCTTGTGAGTTTTCCCAAACCTTTTGAAATAAATAATTTAAATTGATCGTTATGATCTACTTACCCTGAAGTGGCTTTGATGACTGAAAACTCCTTTTGAAGATATTTGAAGTAAATCCATTCAACATAATTTTGGCAAGCTTGCCGAAACTCCCGGGCTGGAAGCCAAGGCTGTGATACCATTCCCAATCTCGCCATGGTCACGTGGTGTACTGACCTCATTACCATACTGAACTCACAACTTTAATACATTTACTATTACGAAGCATAGCGGGAACATAGCATGTCTAACATAACATACTGGCATTGCAGTAAACATCCTGATTCCTACACTTTGAGTTCAATATCAGTGACAGTTTATACATTAACTATCAAGTGAGTGAGATAACACAACTTATAATCTAGCTAATGAGAAGAAAAACAGATAACAGAAGCTCTGCTGAACATAAACAAAACAGCCTGTTTCTGGAGAGTGCCTCAGTCTTGCTCAGGCTGATCATGTGGTGTGTGAAACTAGGCCATGACCACTGAGAGCCTCAGAGAGGTCACAAGATTGACGTGCACCTTAGAGAGTGAGTTCTGAGGCACATGCCTTCCTCTAGAAGTGGTGTGAACATACATTCTTGTCAACTCGGATTTATTCCATAAATACAGCACCAATTGATTAGTGTGGGAACCATTATCTAAGTTAGATATGTAGGATCAAATGTAGGTAAGTGTTTTAGTTTTGAAAATATATTCATACCATCGGACCATGCAACTCTAAGAGACATTGCGGAGTGTAAACTTTTAAAAGTAATCTTGCCGTGCTTCTCAAAGCTCTGATTGCATAGGCTTCAGCAAGCCGAGTAGTTCCCTAATCAGACACCAGATGGCGCCTCTACTGCACTCACTGTCATGGATCAGGCTGCGGGACAGTTTGTTTGTTTGTTTGTTGTTGTTTTACGTCCTAGCAACATCTAAGGTCATATCAGGACGGGTACCGACTTGTGACAGTGCGCACTCAAGCCGACTTTATAGTGCTGTCCCACTGGGAAACCAGG
The DNA here is from genome assembly GCA_030323885.1 of Branchipolynoe longqiensis. NCBI lineage: Eukaryota > Metazoa > Annelida > Polychaeta > Phyllodocida > Polynoidae > Branchipolynoe > Branchipolynoe longqiensis. Next base: position 10,397,427 of record CM059201.1, read on the forward strand.
CCACTGGCACCATGACCTGGTATCCCACTCAGTCACATTATCCTGACACTGAGCACACCAGTCCTTGCCCTGTCGTAATAATGCCAATCGCCTGGCTAGGAAGCGACAAGTATCAATTTTAAAGTCATTGGTTTGACTCGACCGGGACTCGAACCCACGACCCCACGATCTACCAGCACGGGAGATGGACGCTCGAACTCATTCGGCCATCCCGTCTGGTCCGGCTGCAGGACAGCCCGCATTTGGCGGGGGTGGGGGGGGAGGGACTTTGGAGAATCGGATTCTGATATGAAGTTATTCATTTTAAATTATAGTTACTTCAAGATAAAGTTCGGTAGATTATAGCAGTCAATATACTATATATATATATATCTCAAAACCATCGGACTATGCAACTTTAATATTTAAGGAATAGTTCACCCGTATAGCCGTATCAGTTAGAGCGTCCGTCTCCCGTGCTGGTAGATATCGTGGGATCGTGGGTTCGAACCCTGGTCGAGTCAAACCAATGACTTAAACATTAATACTTGTCGCTTCCTAGCCAGGCGCTCGGCATTAATAGGATGGGGCAATGATTGGTTGGCTCAGTGTCAGGATAATGTGACTGAGTGGGATATCAGTTCATGGTGCCGGTGGCCATGTTTCCTAGTGGGCCAGCACTATAAAGTCGCCATGAGTGTGCATTATCACAAGTCGGTGCCCATCCTGATATGACCTTAGATGTTGCTAGGACATAAAATTACAACAACCAAACAAACATTTGTTCAAAGCACTATAGGGTTCGAGCAAATGGTCAGTGTCGTTTCTCAATGGTCTATTTCTTTAATTCTTTTTATGTTATGTTAGTTGATTACGTAGGGGAATTTTCAATCACGGAGGATTGGTCTTCCTCATTTCACTGCTCCTTGCCCTATCCCAGTAATGCCGAGCACCAGGATAGGTAACGACAAAGTAGTAATTTTAGAAGTCATTGAGTTGGTGACTCAACCAGGGTTTGAAACTAGGCATTCGAATCCCATAACCTACCAAATCGGCGGGAAGCGAGGGCTCTACTCATTCAGCCAGCCTACCATGCCTGGCTGTATTATTAGTATATAGTGCTATAATATACAACACACAACCAACAACAGTTCTGAATGACAATAACGATTGATCGATGGTTGGGTCTGTGAAGAAGGCCATATTCACCGCCTGTCTGAAGGGAAATGATAATAACTTAGGTGGGAATATGTGAGGGCGCAGGCTTTGCCTTATATCGGCAGTGTTCGCAGCGCCCTCTACCCATCCCCCGGCTCTCCCCGCTCCCCCGCCCCGCCCCTCCCGCCCCCCGGCCCGGCATGACGCGTTCACACGATCCGTCAGTCTGATAAGGCGCCATAAGGCGCCATTGATTCACCCAGGGTCGGTCACTTATCGTTCCCCGGTGTTGCGGATTCCGAGGGACACCAGTTTGCCAGGGACACTTCCATTCAAATGCATTGTTAATGGCCGTGAGCAAATCTTCATACAGAAAAAGTCAAATATCTCTCAAATTACACCAGCTAGACACAAACCGCTTGGAACACATATAGAAAACATGTTTAGCATAAAGATTATATTAAATTGATAAGGTTAGGGTTCTGGATTGCTATTAATTTGTAATAAAACTGACGTTTTGCACTGCGCGTACCGTCAAACTCAAGGCATTGTCAATGGCCATGAGCAGTCTTCATACAGACAATACAGAAAAAGTTAAATATCTCTAAAACGACACCACCTACAAACAAATTGCTTGGTACACATATAGAAAACATGTTTAGCAAAAACATTATATTAAATTTATAAGGTTAGTGACGATGCTGTTCGAGTTTGATGCGTGTGCAGAAGCGATGTGTCCCTGGGAAACTGTTCTCCCTCGGAAACTGCAACACCGGCCCGCCCAACAGTCTCAACCGGGTCCCCGGGCCTTCCTCTCCGGCCACTCTTAAAGGTCCACCAACACGATTCAATTTTTGTTTGTTTAATCCCTGTTGTTGGAGTTTTAGTCCTTGCGACTTCTAAGATCATATCACTGTTATCAGGACGGTTCCCTGTTTTTGCAAAGATCATTTTATTAGATGAATAATGTTGTATTTGCAGTGCCGTGGCGCTGATGCTCCGTATATGCGACATTGCAACTACAGTAAAACCTTTCTAAATCGACCGACCTTGGGACCGACTATAAGTGGTCCATTTAGGGAGGTCGTGGGTTTAGGGAGTTAGAATATAGTTACAATGGTATTGTTGGGACCCAAATAAAGCGATCGATATAGGGGATTGGTCGATCTGTGGAGGTGGTCAGTTAGGGAGGTTTTACTGTACATTGTATTTACTTAATGCTTGTAAGACCAGACGGGATGGCCGAATGAGTTGAACATACTTCTCCTGTTTTGGTAGATCATGGGATTAGAACCCACGGGTTCGAACCCTGGTCAAGTGAAACTCATGACTTAAAAATTCATACTTGTCGCTTCCGAGCCAGGCTCTGTATAATTAGGATAGGGCAAGGAGTTGTTGGCTCAGTGTCAGTAAAATGTGAATCAGGTCAGGTCTAAAGCGGCTGCCTCAGGGTACATACTGAATTATTGTTAAGATCTAAGCTTGTTTTATTGTCTTAGCGATGTAATGCTGGACATTGCGCCCTCATTTGATTTATTTAGTGATGAATTTATTTAACCTGCTCACAAGGATAGGTGTGATAACACTTTGTAAAGTCGTCGTCTGGCAGCTGTAGTTGTGTAGGCAGGCCAATAGGAAATCAATACAGACAAGGAAAGAAAGGAAGAGTGTAAAGAGTGCAAGAAGAGTGAGAGCTTGTACCCTCAGGTTTATTGTTATATAGTGGTACATGGATATGATATGCCATACCACCTGACCTTGATCTCCAATCAACAACAAACATTTCTAGTTCCAGAATTTGCTTAAAGCTGCATATCCCAAATATTTTCTTTGTTTTATTTAACGACGCCTCTAGAGCACATTGATTTTTATCATTGGCTATTGGACATCAAACATATCATCGTTCTGACATATTTCTTTGGAGGAAACCCGCTGCTGCCACAATCATAGGCTAATCTTGCCGATAAGCAGCAAGGGGTCTTATATATGCAATTTCCCACAGACAGGACAACATATACCACAGCCTTTGATGAACCTGTTCTGGACCACTGGTTGGAACTAAAAATATCCCGAACTGCAAATGTGTCCCCTGAGCAGGATCAATCGGATGATCCACACATTCACAGGTGGACACTCTACCGCCTGAGCTACATCCCGCTCCTCATAGTCCAAATAAATCGTACACTTTTCAAAACCAAAACAATTATATATAATTGATCCTATATATCTAACTTAGATACTGATGCACTTATTAAGCATTTTGTCACCACATCGTAAAGAATACTGAGTCAATCTAATATAATATGTTACTGCAGAAGTCTATGGTGTCAGAGTTTTGGCATGCTTGCCAAAATTAAGTTGGCATGTTTGCATTTCAAATATCTTCAAAGTTAGCCATTTAAAAAAAAGATGCTCCAAGCTAAAGTAAGATAGATTATAACCATCGACCTAATATATTGATCTCAGAAAAAGGCAGAAACTGAAAACCATCGGACTATGCAACTTTAATCAAATGTGCGGCAGGTCTTTAGGGCGAGCCAGATTGCAAGGTTCGAGCCCATACTCCTGTGTCGTCTCCACTTTCTTAAGGGATCAAATACTAATGCATGACAATGAGTCAGCTGGTAAGAAGAGTGGCATGGTGTGACATTTGGGTGTCATATACACATGTCAAGTAAATGATACAAAACCACACAATAGTCACAAGAAGCTAGAAAGGTCATCTTGATAAACAAACAATAGGAAGTCTTTTTCTTTTAAATGTCAGTATGTGGTAAGCGCAGCAGAGTGGCACATGACTTCAATATATTATACGTGTACGTGTACGTGTACGTGTAGGTACACACCATATGCTGTTCATTAATTTGGCGACCTGGTCTTAATATCACATTTTCTGTGGTGATATCTAATGCAATTTACTGCGAAATTCCCAATCTAATTAAATTTATTTCAGACTGGGTCTAGTGTAAAGGATAACATGGTGTGTGTTTTCTTGTGGCCACCTCCCTCGCCGAAATCTGTAGAAGGGCCAGATTCTCCCGATATAAATGGCAATATTCTAAAAGTTATAAAAACCACATTCGTCATCATATTCTCTGTGTATATATATATACATATATATATATATATATAAATTTAGGCTACTCTCATATCAGACAAGACACAACAAAAGTATGGGTTGATCACTTTAATGCGAGATCTTGGCTAGCATAATGCCTAGCCGGTTATAAATTTGAAAGTCCCGCACGGAATGGCCGAGTGGAGGTTCGCGAGGCACCAACACACACTGGCGCTGCAGTAGCGCAGCCCAGGATAGATCAAGTCGGGGAACGATTGGTCGATATATAGATTAATCACAACTAAATAGCAACAATATTACTGCCCAGTAATAATCCGAATAACAATGATGGAAAAGCCGCTCCGCCTTTTTATATAATGATAATAAATTATCCTGTCTAGATATATATGTATACATTTTGGAGCGTGTGGTACAGGTGTGAGGCACAGCCAGGCGAGGAGGGAAAAGCCAGGTGACAGCCGAAGCGAGGCAGAAGGCATAACCAGTCGATGAGTAGATGAGTGTCATTAGTTGGTGTAGAGTCAGTTGACATGAACCAAAGACCCTATAATACTAAGACGGCTCACTCAGCCTATACTGTGTAATCAAAATGATCAAACCCACCACTTGGTGCGCTGGCTGTTCTCTTGGTTAAGCATGTGCTATATAATATTTTTAAATGTATATATGAATGTGAAAGATGTGTGATGATGGCGATGCTGATGATGATGCTGATGATGATGTGTATTTGTTCATAACAATTTCATATTGATGTGTATTCATACTTACATATCTCATGTATAATATAATTGTATGTGTTTAGATGTGAAACACCAGCCAGCAGCTGGGCTGATAAAACCCACCACAAGGTGGCACTGCAAAATTTACATTACCATGGGAGAGATAGGGAGTGAGCCATCTTAGTATTATAGGGTCTTTATATGACCTCAGTTTCCAGATAATTATACTTGTATAATTGCTTATACAGAACATATATATTGCTTCTGTCAGTTACAACATAATTTTAATTGTTTAAATTTAATATATATCCAAATGTTTTTATTGAACGATGCACGCTAGAATGGTTTTAAAATTCTGCCATATTTATTTCAGATAAATATATTAGGTTGATCGTTTGTTGTTGTTGTTGAAGATTTATACTGCCTATCATGGATAAGCCTGAATAGGCTTGTTTTCACCATTATACAGTTTGTTGATAGAAAGCCCAAGCCTACACTTTTACCGACCCAAGGGATTTTTAACCTCCAACACCACATAGACATCGGTGGAAATCCAAATTGGCAGAGGTGGGGGCACAGGGAATCGAACCACTGACCTTCAGATTAGGAGTCCGACCTAGAAAAAAGTCAGACACTCTAACCACTCCGCCACAGAGAACACCACTTTAATGTACTGTACTTCAGTTTGAATCAAAATTTATTTAGATTTAAAGTGAAAATATTCTAAGGTAATGTTGGCAAGCACATTGAAATGCTGGACGCTGTTAACTTCAGCAGTGACATGTTCTATTAAAGTGCCTTACTCAAAGAAAGTTTGTTTTATTTAACGATGCCTCTAGAGCAGATTGATTTTTATCATCGCCTATTAGACATCAACCATTTGGCCATTCTGACACATAGGCTACTCTTTCCGATAAACAGCAAGGGGTCTTTTATATGCACTTTCCCACAGACAGGACATCACGTACCTAAAGAGCCTTACTATGCACTGGTTAAATATGTTCTAAGTGCATCAAAATCTAAGATGGATATGTAGGAACAAATGTAGATAAAGGGTTTGGTTTAATAAATGTGATGCTTTCATCAGACTGTGCAGCTTTAAGTCAAGCGTGTGAAAATTTGCAAGATAAAGAGACTAAAATGTAAACATTATTGTCCTATTGTTGGGGTCCTGAACAGAAAACCATGAAACCCACTCACCTGCTCACAGCGCCACCTGGCAGGTTATCACAGCATGACTGCAGCCACTGTCTTGTCTCCTTGCTCTGTGGCCGAGCGCGGTGGCCGAATCGGTGGAGCGCGGGTCTCGTGTGCGGGAGATCGGGAGTTCGGCTCCCAGTCAAGTCAAACCAAGGGCTTATGAAATTGATACTTGTCGCTTCATAAGCTGACATTTGGAATTAATAGGATCGGGGAAGGACTGGTTAGATCAGTGTCAGGATAATCAGTGTCATGGTGCCAGCAGCCTGATTTCCCAGTGGGGCGGCACTGTGAAGTCACCATGAGTGCGCACTGGCACAAGTCGTCCTGATATGACCTTAGATGTTGCCAGGGCATAAAACTCCAACAACCAATCAACTAACCTCACCCTGTGAGAGTGACTTATTATTGTGGCCTCGGGCCTCTAAAATGCGCAGATTTGCTTCAATATTCATCCCCGAGGCTGTCAATCTCCAGACCAGGCCTCCTGGTCCCCGCGCCTCCTGTTCCCCACGCCTCCTGGTCCCCGCGCCTCCTGGTTCCCGCTCCTCCTGGTTCCCTCTCCTCCTGGTTCCCGCTCTTGGTTCCCATACCTCCTGGACCCCATGCCACCTAGTCCCCGCGCCTCCTCTGTCCCCGAATATACTGCTTCCCTAGTCTCCTGGTCCCCGGTGTGATGTATGTAACCACCCGACCCACCGGAAACTGAAACCCAGGCAGGGCCGGCAGCACGGGCTGCGCGTGCCCAAATAAACCATTATCCAACTAGACGTCGTTGAGTAGAGTCGGTTCTTAATCAACATCACATGGTGTCAGAAGCGAACCTGTGAGAACAATGGCACTGTCAGGCTTGAAGCCACCAGGACACCTAAATCTAGATGGGAATCTAGCGTCAAATTGGAGGATGTGGTACCATGCATACAACATATATGCAACAGCAGCAGGAGTGCTAACGCGTAGTGAAAAAGTGCAATGTTGTGTTTTTTTACATGTGGCGGGAGCCGAAGCTAAAAAAATACATCAATCCATGACATTCAGCGCGACTGACACAGACAAGATCGCACCTCTGAGAGAGGCATTCAGAAAGTACTGCGACAGCAAAACGAACATTATGGTTACGAGATATAACTTCAACTCATATAACCAAGGCCAGGAATCAATGGATGCCTACATCAGGGAAGTCAGGCATAAAGTACGACAATATCAATACGGCGAACTGGAAGATTCGCTAATGTCCGACAGGTTGGTCAGTGGTGTGAAGTGCAACACACTATGGGACCGTCTACTGCAGACACCAAAACTGACCCTGGAGCTCTGCGAAGACATGTGTCGGATGAGCGAGCATAAGGCCAAGCAGTTGACCGGTGGCAACGACACTGGGTACGGAGTGGATTTCATACGGCAGTACGACAACAAAAGACAGATGGCAAGACAGTACGTTCCCAACAACAACCACAGCAGCGGCAAGCCGCCGGCAGAGCGGAGCCAGCAGAGCGGAGTACTGGGACGGGGTGGCAACAATGCAGGCAAACGAAATGACTGCATGTGGTGCGGATACGCGCACAAAAACGACAGAGACCCGTGCCCAGCCAGAGGAAAGGCATGCGCAGTATGCAAGAAGATCGGTCATTTCGCTCGCGTATGTTGTGGGAAAACAACGGCGATACACGAGATAATGCTAGACGAACACGACAGCACAGATATCGACGAATTTGTGCAACAAGACAACGAGCTGTTCAGAGGAGCAGTATCAAAGGAAGGGGACAAATCATCCGACATGTGGTTTGCGGACATACCAATAGGAACAGTGCAGGTAAACTTCAAACTCGACACAGGCTCGGAAGCCAACATACTGCCCATGAGCGTGTTCAACAAAGTCGAGGGAGCAAAGTTAATGAACGCAACATGTCGGCTGGTCACATATTCAGGCCAGAAAATAATACCAGCAGGGGAAACATCACTGGAAGTCAGAGGACAATGGATGCGGTTCCAAGTGGTTGAAAAAGGTTGTGCGATACTAGGAAAAGACGCATGCGTATGACTGCGGATTCTGTCCAGAATCGACATGGTCGGAAAGCAAGACGACGACAGTGGGTGCCAAGCGCGAGAAATGGTAAACACATTTAAAGATGTATTCACTGGTCTAGGGACCATAAAGGTAGACGCAAAAATACACATAGATACTACAACCGGATGACAACCGAATGTCCAACGGACGGACCGACACCAAATGGACATGTACCGGACTGTTCATGGATGCGCCGAAAAAACTGATAGACAGAATTCCCCCAACACTTTCAACACACTATTCAGGAAGCAAACCTGAGACGTAACGGATGGGTACCAGACATGAAATGGACAAAATGGACTAAACGGATTTAAACCAGACACCAACTGTACACATCAGTCTGGCGGTGTCCGGTACAAGTTTTGTGCATGTTAAAAACTTCCCACTGTACACACCGGACACCACCAGACAGAGAACGGACACGCCGGATGCATACGTATATAAAACGGACATTGACATATTTCACCGGACAGTGTCCGTTTTCTATCCGTTTCCCCAGTCCAGAAACGTGTGACTGAGCTTTCAGAGTTACATAAATGTAGGCAGTGTCCTTTTACAGTTATATAGATGCAGGTAATGCCGTGCTAGATTCACACATACATTCAGGCAGTGTCGTGCTGCAGTAACACATGAGATAATAAATTACGGTCAAATTATTGTCTAGTGTGTTACAGGCTATTTCGACCAAATGACCAAACAGTGTTGATACCTGTACATCTATGGTGAGGTCCAGTACATTGCACGGTGGCCTGTTCAGGCCTATACAACTGGTACCGTGTTTCTCAGTCGGATATCCCATTTGGGTGTTGTAGCTATTTTTGAAAAATACATTATGATTTCAGTTTCTGCCTATGGTGACAACGGAAAGGTATCCCAGTGAGGCAACAATGTACAATGTGCACAGTTCCAGGTTGGTCCCCCAGTCCCTTATATATCCTCAAATGTTGCTACCCGCGGGTTCGAGCCCTGGTCGAGTGAAACTAATCACTTAAAAATGTATACTTGTTGCTTCCTAGCAAGGCCCTCAGCATTATTAGGATAGGGGAACGACTGATTGGCTAAGTGTCTGGATAATCTGATTGAGTGGGATATCAGGTCATGGTGCTGGTGGCCTGTTCTCTTAATGGGGCAGCACTATAAAGTCACCATGAGTGTGCACTTTCACAAGTCCGGACCCATCCTGATATGCCCTAAGAGGTTACCAGGACGTAAAACTCCAACAACCAACCAATCAAATGTTGCTTAAATGTCAAGTCCCAATCACGGAACTTTTAGGGTTCCATGCAAAAGGTAAGTGCTAAGACTCAGCTGTGGACAATCAATGGTCCGAGAGAACTGGAAAACGACTACGGGGCAGTCGTTGAGGCAGGCCCTGAGCAGGCGATATAAAGGGGCTGTCACATTATGATGCATCTCGTCAATGCACGCCGACGTATGTGATTTTTTACCGCAACATCGGGATATGTCGTTATGCATTACGTTTGCGTTAGGCGCTCATTGATATATGTCAATGCCCATCGACGTTCGTCGAGATACGTCGTCGCACGTCAGGGGGTCGGCAGAGTTTTGTCCATTTACAACATTTTTTACGTACGACAACATTCGACAACGTGTGAATTTGACGTCCGCCGTACATTATGAATGCATTAGGCATACGTCGATGTACGTTAGACATACGTTAGACAAATGTTATTCACTACATTGCACTACCTTGACCTACATTAAAGGCAGTGGGAAGGTACAGTCCGCGTACTGACAATGTATGGAAAATGTATGCCTAAAGTATGTCTAACCTACGTTTAGCATTTCTCCAGTGTGTCATGATGTATGTAACATATGAGGCATAGGTCTGGCGATCAAATAAGGTATATAACGTTCACTGGTGTTCTGTGAACGTACCGTGAGCGTAATTTTCGCATTTTTCGCCAGGAGGTACGTTACCCATACGTTGGTCATACGTTGGCCATATGCTAGGTATACGGTGGGTATACGTCCAACTTTGCCCCCCACGCTCCTCGAAGTAACAAAATTGATTTCACACGTTGGCCACGCGCTTGCGAAATGCATCGTAATGTGACAGGGCCTTAAGTGGCTTGTATAATAGGTCACTGCTAGTGAGTCCCCGGATGTAGCACCGAGCTGATTGCTGGTGTGCGTGACTGACCCTTCTTTGCATTTACCTTTTACTTTCAGTTTCAGTGTTCTGTACTACTACAACATGTAAGTAAAGTCAAGCTACACTTTGAGCGGATCTTTTAACAATCATGATTACACGCTCACTGATTTTGAAAACCTGGCAGGGGTTGTCGATTCCTATAGACTATATCACCATTCCAGCCGCGCGGTGCATCGTGCGATGCGTAGAAGAAAAACTAACCCATGAGAAGCACATGGCACATGCTAATACCCTGGGTCAGCTATGGAATGTGCTTGTTTCAGCTCATCCCAGCTCTTGTTTGAAACATAGAACACTAACTAAAAATATATATAATAAATTAGGATATTAATCTTTTATCCAGCATTGCATTTACATCAATATAATTAGCACATCTTATGCCATGTGCATTTAGATTTAGACAAATCTGGGCACTTACACATAGCCAGAGTCAGTTTTACTTATTTTGTTTATATTTTTATTGATATCTTATGGTTAATGACATATGTAGAAATAGAAAATGAGTAGGGTTAATCAGATATTGGTTATATATTTCTGTGAAACAAGTTTTTGTTGACACATTTGACATTTTAATATTTAGAACAAGAATTACTTATGGCTAATCAATGGGGATGTAAACATCAGCCCGTAAAGTGACTGAAATTGTATGTTTCTTAGCTCAAAATGCTTAATTATGGAGAGTTGTGTCTTAAACATATCCATTATATTATTATATGGCATCCTTCCATCCATGTTTGATGCCAAATTTTTATGTATTTTTATAATTTTGGATAAAATCGAAGTTTTGCCCTACGCGTATCGGCAAACTCAATGGCTGTACGCCTTTGCTTTGCTGCCAATGCCGTTGTCAGTGCATGCGCAGTCGGAACCGTGATCCCGTCTATCGGTTTGCTGGTGTTGGTTCGAATCCCACCATCTACCAAAACGGGAGACGGGCGCTCTACTTATTCAGCCATCCCGTCTGGTATGTGGATGCAATTAGCTTTGGACTACAGGGTAGTCGCTCAGGTTCTAACTTTGTGTCAAAACCCTGGTCGAGTCAAACCAATGACTTAAAGATTGATACTTATCGCTTCCTATCCAGGCTCTCGGCATTATTAAGATAGGGGAAGGGCTGGTTGGATCAGTGTCAGGATAATGTGACTGAGTGGGGATATCAGGTCATGGTGCTGGGGGTCTATTCTCCCAGTGGGGCATCACTAAAAAGTCGCCATGGGTGCACACTGTCACAAGTCGGTACCCATCCTGATATGAACTTAGATGTTGCCAGGATGTAAAACCCAAACAACCAACCAACTAAAAAGTCACCATGAGTGCGCAACGTCACAAGTCGGTACCCGCCCTGATATTACCTTAGATGTTGCCAGGACATAAAACTCCAACAACTAACCAACCTGATATGACTATAGATGTTCCCAGGATGTAAAACTCCAACAACCACCCAACAATTGTGTCAAACTGAATGCTTTCCATTAGCCACATGTGGTTAACTGCGCGCACATGCGCGCGCAGCTCAAACAGACGCAATTAGCCCTATACTAATGGGTCGTCGCCCAGGTTCTAAATGTGTGTCAAAATAAAGGCTTGCAATTAGCTAGTCTGACTGGGGCTAATTGTTGGACTCGTCGTCGAACCATCCAACTGCATGACATACCCTGCCGTAGTGGATTATGTAATGCTATTCTGGTGCAATATCCTGACGCTGGCTGAGGTACCCTACTCTCTAAAGTTAAAGTGTTGCGTAATGCTCTTGTGGTTCAATAGCATGCCACTTGCTTTAAAAAAAAAGATTTAAACTGCCTATCATGGATAAGTCTGTATAGACTTGTTTTCACCATTAGACAGTTTGTCAAGAGAAAAACTGGCCTTAATCATGCTGTAAGTTATACAGAGCGGTGGAAATCCAAATTGGCAGAGGTGGGGGAATGGGGAATCGAACCTCTGACCTTCAGATTGGGAGTCTGACCTAGAAAATAGTCAGACACTTGAACCACTCCGCCACAGAGAACACATTCTTGTCTGGCTATGAGTGTCTGTGCTGTGCATGATTCATTTTAGTGCGGTTATATTTTAGTGTGTATTTAATTTTAATTTTCTGAGCAATAGGTTTAAATTGTCCGTTGGTTTAATAGCACATCACTTTCTTTCTTTATTGTTTCGTATCTGTCTGTGACTGTATGTGTGGTGCTTGATTAATTTTAGTATGGCTATATTTGTGTGGTTATTTTATTTTTATTTGCTGAGCAATAGGTTTTAATTGTTTTGAGCTTATTAATATTTTGTTACTATAGTCTTTGATTGCTTGACACTGGTGTAAATAAAACGTTCAATATTATAATCATTTTTATAAATGTATAGACCAGACGGGATGGCCGATTGAGTTAGAGCGTCCGTCTCCCGTATTGGTAGATCGTGGGGTCGTGGGCTCGAACCCTGGTCGAGTCAAACCAATGACTTAAAAATTGATACTTGTTGCTTCCTAGCCTGGTGCTTGTCATTATTCGGATAGGGCACAGACTGGTTGGGTCAGGGTCAGGATAATGTGACTTGGTGGGATAGCAGGTCATGATGCTGGTGGTCTGGTCTTCCAGTGGGGCAGCACTATAAAGCTGCCATGAGTGAGCACTGTCACAAGTCGGTAGCCATCCTGATATGACCTTAGATGTTGCTAGGACGTAAAACAACAACAAACAAACATAATAAATGTATATGATATATTAAACACTACAATATCAGTATGCCTACCATTTAGTAACTTTTCCATCCTCGGGATAGTGTGTTTCCTTTATAAGCAATTTTTAACCCAAGTGTTTCAAACTTTGCAGAGTTTTGCACGTTATTTGCAGAGTTTGCACGTTATCATATGACGATTAGTATATCAGTTTTTTAGTGGTATTTCTTTTACAATATTGGAAAAGAAATTATCATATGTATACAGGAATGATAAACTTCCGCGATTTCGCGATTTTTTAAATATTTACCAATTATTGGTTAGTTTGATCCTGTTCGTAGATGTTGCTAGAACATGAAACCCAAACAAGAACGAGTTGTATAAGCGATAATATAAGCACAAGAAGGATATTTTAAACCTAACTTCCGTCATTTCCCCCTGATTCCCGACAGTACTAATCCTATAGGGTGAAATCCGCGGTTTCTATGGGGTGAAATCCGCGTTTTCGCGGAAAATCGCTGTGGTGTAATGATCTCAGCTTTAAAATAAATTCTTTTTCTTGAAGATTTTTACTGCCTATCATGGATAAGTCTGAATAGACTTGTTTTCACCATTAGACAGTTTGTCGATAGAAAGCCCGAGCATACACTTTTACCGACCCAAGGGATTTTTAACCTCCCACACCACATAGACATGGGCTGAGAGCAACTGGCCTTTGATGACGCTGTAAGTTATACACAAACATGTGGAAATCCAAATTGGCAGAGGTGGGGGCACGGGGAATTGAACCACTGACCTTCAGATTAGGAGTCTGACCTAGAAAAGAGTCAGACACTATAAACCACTCCGCACAGAGAACACCATTACTGCTATTTTTTTTGCCGGAAACCATTCACATCCTTAATACTATTAATAATGAAAATCATTACTATTACCGATCAAATATTATTAATGATGACAATCTGAAATCTGAGTATTAAAATATATTTATGGCGCTATTAATAATAGTGCCATACAGTATATCTTAAAACTCAGATTTCCGATTTTCATCGATTTTAGATGAGTTCAATTATGTTGACAATTCTCTAAGCGATCTCCTTTCATCATCCGGTCCCATTGTATCTACTTCCAGAAACGTTGCTTCACTAAAGGCTCGACACGACGAGAAATTCAGGTAAAACAACATTTATTTATTGAAAACAGGAGCCATATCTTTTTTTTCTTTTTTAATTGAGGCTGTATCTATACTGTCGATAGCATATAATCCCGGGTATTCATGCTTGTTTTCAATGCTGGCCAGCTGTAGTGTTGGTGTTATGTTATCACACAGTAGCTGCTGATCAATCAATCAATAGTTCCATCCTCTAGTCGAGGGTTGGATGCAATGGTTCTCCACTTGACCCGATGGTGTGCTGTTCTGATAGACTGTGAATAATTCAAGCCTGTCCACTGTGAAATTTTGTAAACCATGATGTTCTTGGTCTCCCTCTCCCTCTGCTGCCATTCACCTTCCCTTCCAACAATGTGATAAGGTATTTAATTGCCTGCATTTCAGTAGCAGATAGATATGTTAGTTTTTTTTTTAGTTTCTTGGCATATATGTGTTTTATTTGTTTCTACTCTTACTACTAGACTAGCCTACTCCTATTTACATATCATAGTCTTGTAGGTAGCTGTGTCGTGTGCTATCTGGCTAATTTTGGCATGGTTACCTTCAATTGGGGGTATAGCTTGTTAAGCAGGTTGGAGAGCTTACCACCATAGCCCGATCGAGGTAAGCTCTCCAACCTGTTAAGTTAATATTCATTATGATAGAGCCAGTCAAGTGTCATTCCTCTACCTTTGCAATCATTACATTTACATGTAGGCCTATTTAGTGTAACAGTGCTATATTTAGATATTGGTTGATTGTTGAAGTTTAACATCATGGCAACATAGTCGAAGGTCATATTAGGATGGGTACCGACTCGTGACAGTGCGCCTCATGGTGACTTTATAGTGCTGCTCCAATGGAAGACCAGGCCACCAACACCATGCTGTTTTCCTGGGGTATAACTAGTTATGCTAATATTATTTAGGCTCTAGAGGGCCCTATTGTGACGCGACCGGCTGGGGGGTGGTCACTGTCCCGCCTCTACTACTCCATCTCTTGGTCCGCTGAGATGCGGGCCTCCGCCAATCAGGAGGAAGATTTGCGGGGGCACTGTTTTGTGGGCATCGGGCTATCCTCCAATCAGGAAGAAGATATGCGGGGGAGGCGACTTTGGGTGGCGCGACAGGCATTCGGCGTCCAGTCTGGCGGAATTTTTACTTTTGATTGTTTGCTTGTTTTGAATTGAACTTTTGACTGTTGTATTTTGATGTTTGAACTGATTTGAATTGTTTGACTGTTGTATTTTGATGTTTGAACTATTTGATTAAATGGAGGAGCCTTTAGAGGTACCAGCCAGAGTTTTATCTCGTCCAACTACATGTGTGGTATTGTCTATTCGGAAGATATAAATAATATGCACATAACAATGCTGACATCATAGACTTCAGCTGTAACAGGTTGTTATTAAAGTGACTTGGCATTGTTCATGTTGGCCACAACATGGGTTATTTAGCACCCGGGTCCGGCAGCTATATATCCAATAATATCTATTCACCCGACTTAATTAGCCTAGGCTCTGTACTGAGCCCCTACCCCACCTGGATGGTCAAACATACACTATTACATATATATCACATCAGCCGATTATGGTGCCGACTAGCGAATTGCTGATACACTTTCAACTGCTCCTGCAGCCGCCACCCTTAGCGTGGACGCCTAGCCGACCTAATTAAGTCATAACGTCTCATTTGAATCATTGTACACTAGCAGCTGAACCAGACAACACATATCAACACGGTGCCAGGTTTTTGAGCCTCCCACTCACCCCAAACTCAAAATTAGACCTAAGGGTTGAGCGTCTGTTAGCCTACATTAAAACTATATATTCATTTCTGTTCGCTGTTACCATTATCGGCTTGTCAAAATAAATGCCACTTTAAACCTACGTCAGTCTCGTGTGGTTTAATTATTCCTTTCTATGAAGCAATACATTTAGCGATACATGTTAGAGTGCATGTCCGTTAATAAGTATGTTAAGATAATAAGAAGAATGCAAAGGCAGTGGCTGAATTGTTAGAGTGCATGCTCCTGTGTGAAAGGTCGGGACTTTGAAACCCAGCCGCTTCAAACGAATGACTTACAAAATTGATACTTGTCACCACCTAGCCTGGCGCTCAGCATTAATAGGATAAGGCAAGGACTCGTTAGCGCATTGTCAGGACAATGTGATTGAGTGGGAAAGCGGGTCATGGTGCTTGCAGCATGGTATCCAAGTGGGAAAGCACTATAAAGCTACCATGAGTGCACAATGTCACAAGTCGGTACCTGTCCTGATATGACATCAGATGTTGTCAGGATGTAAAACCCCCAGCAAAAAAAAACCCCGTTAATATGACAATAGTGCAAGGCTAGCTAGGATCCCATCATGGCGTGAGCAGAAAGCTTGGATTGCCTCCACACCATGGGGCCCCATTCTTACGTTGGTTGGTTAACGTCCTGGCAACATCTGAGGTCATATCCCGATGGGTACTGACTTGTGACAGTGCGCATTCATAGCGACTTTATAGTGCTGCCTCACTGGGAAATCAGGTTGTCAGCACCATGTCAGCACCATGCCCCGATATCTCACTCAGTCACATTATCCTGACACTGAGCTAACAAGTCCTTGCCCTATCCTATTAATGCCGGACACCAGGCTAGGAAGCAAAAACACATCATTTGTATAAGTCATTGGTTTGACTCGACCGGGAACCGAACTCCCGACCTTCCGCACGCGAGAGACCAGATGGGATGGGCGAATGAGTTAGAGCGTCCGACTCCCATGTTGGTAGATCATGGGGTCGTCGGTTCGAACCCTGGTCGAGTCAAATCAATGACTTAAAAATTGATACTTGTTGCTTCCTAGCCTGGCGCTCGGCATTATTAGGATAGAGCAAGGACTGGTTGGCTCAGTGTTAGGACAATGTGACTGAGTAGGATATCAGGTCATGATGCTGGCGGCCTGATTTCCCAGTGGGGCAGCACTACTATAAAGTCGCCATGAGTGTGCACTGTCACAAGTCGGTAGCCGTCCTCATATGACCTTAGATGTTGATAGGACGTAAAACAACAACAAGCAAGCAAACATCAGCAGGCGAGGACCGCACTCTGTCGATTAGGCCATCACGCCCGTTCCATTGTTAAGTAAACGGGACACCAGGCCCGAACCCGGTCCAGATTGCCTTATCACACGTCCAGCTACAGTTCCCCTAGATTTATGGGGCACGGGGCGTGTCCTTTCTGTCCCAAGGCCATCAGTTCGACCCTTCCCTAATGGGAACACTTTGTCTTTTTATGCTTGGTCATTTATTTATGAGCTGACGTCGCAGTGTATCAGGATTCAATCCACAAAGGGTATTTTATGTCAGTTATGTCGGCTTTTGGGTCTACTGATCTAAAAAATCCTTCGCATTTCCAGTTTTGAAAGTGAGCAAAGTGACAGTTGGCTCACGGCATAGAGGAGGCGGGGAGGGGAGAATGCCTGCTCTGCAGTGAATAATATGGAAGTTAAGGTGGTTAGTGAGAAACATTAAGGGGCTACCGTTATTTATATCCACATAGTAAATTATATAGTACAGATATATATACACATATACCATTACGCAGGTATTGGATGGTGCATATTCCGCTGGTTTTCAGTGTCTGTCATTTCTTTTACAGTCTTACATTATTGTATTAAATTTGCATAGTCCAATGGTTTTGAATTTCTGTACTTTTACTGAGATAAATATATTAGATCGATCAGTGGTATCTACTTTACATTAGTTCAAAGTTACTTTTATTTTAAATGGTAAACTTTTGATATATTTTGAGTGCAAACATGGAAAATTAGTTTTGGCAAGCTTGCCAAAACTCTGACACCATAGACTTCTGCAATAACAGGTTCTGTTAAATTGACTCAGTATTGCCTTCTACGCAGAAATAAATGCTTAATAAGTGCATTAGTATCTAAGTTAGATATGTAAAATCAAATCTAGATGATTGGTTTGGTTTTGAAAATTTGATATTTCATCGGACTATGCAGCTTTAAGTTAATTGTTATAACAGTTGCACAGTCCGATAGTTTTAAGTTTCTGTCCCATTTTGAGATAAATATAGGCCATCGAGGACATCGGTGCTGGAAATCCTGTATAACTATAAGACCGTTTTTCATGGAACATGGGCAGAGATCTGCTACCAAATGCATTAGTTCCTGTCATTGCCACTAAACTGGTTGATTGGTTGGTTGTTGGAGTTTTACGTCCTGGCAACATCTAACTTATCAGGTCATATCAGGATGGGTACTGACTTGTGGCACTGTACACTCATTGCAGCAATGGCACAGAAGACGAGGAGGCATAAGTTGGGACAACATGGCTTTATTCCGGGCAGCCCCGGGAGGCTTTACATTTGTGGTTTATGATCAGCGGTGATCTGAGAGCTGCAAGGAACAATGTCATGTGGTGATCAGACTCGGGGAGATGGGAGTGGTATGAGTGAAGTGTGACATGTGAGCAAGCTGAGGTGAGGTGAAGAGAGAGCAACTAGAGGGTAGCAGTAGTAGGTTAATTATGAGTAATACATTTCAATTATGAATAATACATTTATGTTCAATTAATTAATAAATTGTTAATTAAGCTTAATTAAATTAATTTATGAGTAATATAATATGTTTTAAAAGAGAGTAGTGGTCAGTCCGGATGGGTGATGCGGAGTGACCATGGGTATGGGAGAGCTGGTGCTTGTGAGCTCCAAGTGGGCTGTGATTGGCTGATGAGCAAGGTGTGATGGTGGCAGGGAGTGAGTGAGGAGGGAGGGGTCAGTGTGAGTGATTGGCAGGTTGTGTGTGTCCCCCCCCCCCTCACCTCCCCTACCGACGCGGGGGGGGGGGGGGGGGTCAGGCCCCGCAGTCCCGCGTTCCCTGCAATGACCCCGAATGAGCACACACTTATTCATAACCATGCAACTTTATAGAGCTGCCCAAATGGGAGATCAGGCAATCATCAACATGGCATGACATCCCACTGAGTCACATTATCCTGACACCGAGCCAATTAGTCCTAGCCCTATCCTAATAATGCCGAGTGCCTGGCTAGGAAGCGACTAGTATTAATTTTGTATGTCATTGGTTTGACTCGACCAGGAATTGAACTCCCGACCTTCTGCACGGGAGACCTGCACTCTACCGATTCGGCCACGACATCGGGTCAAAGGGTTGGATTAAGCCTAGGTCACACCTATCCGGATCAGGAGCCGGACGAGCCCCGGACAGTGATCCGGCGTGATCCATGGCGATCCGGCGTGATCCGTGGCTCATCCGTGGCTGGTTCTTGGTGATCCTTAGTGATCCTTGGCTTGTTCGGCCTCATCCGGGGTCTGACCCGGATGTTTTAAAATGTTTAAAACATCTGGGGTGATCCGGGGCAATCCGGAGAATATTGCAATCCGGGGATAACCGGCATCATCCGTGTGTGATCCGTGACTCATCCGGGTAGTCCGTGTGTTGTCCGGGGGTCATCCGTGTCTCATCCGGGGCAGTTCGGGGCAGTTTATACCCCGGGCTATCCGGGTTATCCAGGGGTTGTCCGGGGGTTGTCCGGGGCTCATCCGGGACTAATCCGTGGCTACACCGGGTAGTCCGGGGGTTGTCAGTGCTGTGGTCCATGGGTAGACAATGGCTTGTCCGGGTAGGTGTGAGAGCAAGGCAAAAATGACCAAAAATAGTGATTTTATCCTGGGCTCTCCAGGACAGTCTGGGGGACTGGTCCGGGGATGGTCCGGTCCGCCTTACAATCCGGGGCCCGTCCGGGTATGTCTGACTGGGGCTTAAGTGGTGAACATCCTCTATATGACTTTTCCTCTGTGTTTGTGTAGTGAGCTCCTATCGACCCAATATATTAGCCCTTGCCATTTGACTCTTATCGGTATTTGACTCTTATATATACATATGGGTGTTTGTTATACTTGTGCACCTAAATAGCCTAAATAGTGGTCACTAATAGTTTGTCTTTTGTGTTTATTGGGTTTTTTGTAGTTAAATTTGTTTAATTCCAGTTGAATAATGTCTTTTTTTCAGTATTGGTGAGAGTTGAAAGCGGTCATAAAATTACTCTTGTTTATTTATGATATGATATATATTGATACATATATTTGTTTGTTTAAATTATCTTGAGCATTGGCATTTTGAGTTTCTATTTGATTAATATTCTATGTTTGTTATATTGTTGCTCTCATCCCCTGTGAGGGGTCTATAGAGTACAAATAAATCGTCTGTATCAAACCATTGCCACTGCCGTCATAGGGCGTTTTTTTATATTAAAGATCAAGTGTTCCTATTATTTGACAAAGCCTTCCAGCTAACACAATTCCGAGAAACATCTAGAATAGTCACACCTTACCTCGCCCCTTCAACGGTTTCCGTCGTGGTGCGCATGCGCCCCGGTGCACCCCGAGGATTGTGCGCTGACCTCCCGAGTCTGACCATTATAAGCTGCGCGCACATCTTTCACCCCGGTGTAACGATTTCAACTTCCGCCCTTCCCAAGTTCCCCCCCGGGGAAATTAAAAACGTTTTCAGATTCCTGGGGGAGAACTTAAAAACAGTTTTCAGATTCCTCCCCCTATTTTCAAATTCCCCCCTCCGGGAATTTAAAATTGTTTAAAAAACTTCAAAAAACGTTTTAAATGTCAGACTTATAATATTTTTTTCTTAACCATCTTGGAGACTTTTTGTGTCATTTGTGGTTAAATATGTTTTATTGTACTAGTAATAATTTCCATTATGCTATTCTCTGTATATTATAATATTTGTCATGAAAAATAACACAAAATAACAAAAAATAACAAAAATAAAGAAAATTCCCCAAAAATGGGGGAGAGGGAAAGTTAAAGTGAGGGAGGGAATTTGAAAACGTTTTCTAATTCCCCTGGGAGGAATTTGAAAACGTTTTCAAGTTCCTGGGGGGGAACTTGAATATGGGGGGAATTTTAAATCTTTACACCGGCACCCTGTTAGTGTTATGAACCTCTTGTGGTCCTGTAACCGCAGCAGCCTGCACCGTGCTGGGACCTTTTTTAAATAGCAGTTCTCACCCCCCCACCTACACCCCCACCCCCACCTACACCCCACCCCCACCTACACCCCCACCCCCACCCCCACCCCCACCCCCCTGCAGCCAACACCCCATCGCACTCTCATCTCCCGACGGGATGGCCGAATGAGTTAGACTTACAGCATCCGTCTCCCGTGTTGGTAGATCGTGGGGTCGTGGGTTCGAACCCTGGTCGAGCCAAACCAATGACTTAAACATTGATACTTGTTGCTTCCTAGCCTGGCGCTCGGCATTATTAGGATAGGGTTGGCTCAGTGTCAGGATAATTTGACTGAGTGGGATATCTTGTGACCTGGTCTTCCAGTGGAGCAGCACTATAAAGTCGCCATGGGTGTGCACTGTCACAAGTCGGTACCCATCCTGATATGTCCTTAGATGTTGCCAGGACGTAAAACAAAAAACAAACAAACAAACTCATCTCCCAGCATCACCTAATGCTAGGTACACACCTACCGTTTTTCCGCACCCACCTGCCGTATACGATCTAAAACTGCCCAAAACTCGTGAGGTGTGCACTCCCCTAGCACACCTACCGATTGCGATTCGCGACTTTTTAGGGCTAAAACTGCTTCCTTACGATTGCGATTGTGATCACGTGCCTAGGGAGCATCGCTGCCGCAGCCCAGCGAGCAACCCCCCCCCCCACCCCTCCATCCATCCATACCTCATTTTTCACTCCTCACCCTGTTACCTCTTCACCCCTCACCCATCAGCCTCTGCCATCTCACCCCTTATCCCTCACCCCTCACCCTACACTCATCAGCCTCTGACCCCCTCACCCCCTCAGCCCCTCGCCCCCTCACCCCCTCACCCCCTCACCCCTCACCCATCAACCTCTGCCATCTCACCCGTCCCCCATCAGACTCTGACCTCTGACCTCTCACCCCTCATCTCAGCCCCTCACTCTCACCCCTCACCTTCTGCCCTCTCACCCCTCACCCCTCACCTCACCCCTTCACTTTCACCCCTCACTCTCCAGCATTTGACCTCTCAACCCTCACCCCCTCACCCTCACTCCTCACCATCACACATCATCCTTCACTCATCGTCCTCTGACCTCTGACCCCTCCCACACACCCCTCACCAGCGCACACCCCCCCCCCCCCCCCAACTCACTAACCCTCACCCACCAGCCTCTGACCTATCATCCTTCACTCATCATCCTCTGACCTGTGACCTCACCTCCCACCCCTCACTCCCCACCTGCCTCCTCACTCTATCAGATTCTATACCTTACCTCTCTATCAGATGCTACACCTTACCTCCCCCTTTCCCATATACCATCCGTCTTTACTCCTTCATCTCCCACCTCCGCCTTCCCTTACACATCCCTTCCCACCACCTCCTCCCCACGCCCCTCACACCATACCCCCCCTTCATTCTCTCACCTCCCACCTCCTCCCCAACACCCCTCCCTCTCCCTCCGTGCCCTCCCTCCTTCACCCTCTCACCTCCCCCCCAACACCCCTCCCTCTCCTTCCGTACCCCTCCATCCTTCAGCCTGTCACCCCCCACCTCCTCCCCAACAACCCTGCCGCCTCCCTCTGTACCCCTCCATCCTTCACCCTCTCTCTCACGCCTCCTCCCATCACCATCCCCCTTCCTACCACAATTCCACCCCGGCCCCTCTTCACACCTCCCACCTCCTCCCCACAACCCTCCCCTCTCGCCTCCGTACCCACCCACCCCCTCCCTCTCACCTCTCCCGCCTCCCCAACACACATCCTCCTTCGTCCATACCCTCTCCCCCTTCACCACTCCCCCCACCTGTCCGCAACGCCGCTCTTCCTCCATTCCTCCCCTCCCCCCCCACTCCAACCCATTCACCCTTCACCCCCTTCTACCCTCTCACCTCCCCCCCCCCCTCCTCCTTCCTCCATACCTCCCTACCTTCATGTCCCTCACCTCCTACCTCCTCCACTCTAACCCTCCCCCCCCCTCCCTCCACTCTCTCACATCCTACCTCCTCACTAAAAAAGCCTCCCCTACCCTCCCTCCGCGCCCCCCCTCCCTCCTCCCCCTCCCCTTCTCCCTGCCATCCCAGGCAGTAGGTACCATCCCGCTGCCGAGCTGAGGCGTCCTCCCTCCGCCCCCTCCCTCCTCCCGCCCACTGCCCCCTGCCCCAGCCGGCCTTCTGCTCCCTCCTCCCGGCAGCACCGCACCGCACCGCACCGCACCGCGCCGCGTCGTAGCGGAAGGCTTCGCGAGCAGCTCCCAGTTGGAGCTGCTCCTCTCCGGCCTCGCCGTGCTCACAGAGTTAGTTGCCGCCGCTGCACCAGCGCCCGAGCCGCGTTGCTCGAGCCGAGGGCAGTCAGTGCCAGCGGCGCCGGGTCGTCGTGTCGCCGACTGTGGGCAGTGGGAGGCGGGCGTCATCGGGCAGTGTGTGGCGCCGCGATAAGCTGTGAGCGCCCAGCCCCTGTGACATACCCGTCTGACCATCTACCCGCCGCCTACCCACCGCCTACCCACCGCCTACCCACCGCCTACACACCGCCTACTGGGTGCCTGATTTAACACACAGGGCGCCGACGCCCGTCACGGACAGTGTGAGGACTTGCCCCGCTGACACGGCGAGAAGGGGTAAGTCCCTCCGCCTCCCTCCACTCACAGCCCGGCCGTCGCCCACAGATAGCCCGCTGTTACCTACTGGAGTGAGACGGCTGGCGGCGTCGGTGCACGCCGCCAGAGTGCACTCACAGCCCCCTCCTAACCCATCCCCCTCTCCCTCCCCCCACACAAACGCGCATCCACAGCCCACCACCACGCCCCCCTCCCCTCGATAGCTGTTAGCAACGCCAATACTGACTTCCGGCGTTCTGAGGAGGCTGGTGGAGATGGGAGGTAAGTGGATGTCACCGCCTCTCTGGACACTATGACTGGCGCGTTAATCAAAACAGTCGCATCGTCCAGATTACACAGCTCTGACTAATAGTAATAGTAGCACACGGCGATAGGCGACACTACCAAACATAATATACCCCACAAGGAGCAACTGGCGGGAATATGTACTAACGAGGCCCTTGTCAATCTGACTAACAAACAGAGGCTTCTCATCAGTCACCCGGTAGGTAAGTACCGTGATGTGTGTCTGCAGGCCGCGGGTGTGTGTTGTCCTTGTGTTATAGTGTTACTAAGTGTTAGGGACAATGGCGACCATACGGGATGGCCGAATGACTTAGAGTTAGAGCGTCCGTCTCCCGTGTTGGTAGGTCGTGGGGTCGTGGGTTCGAACCCTGGTCGAGTCAAACCAATGACTTAAAAATTGATACTTGTCGCTTCCTAGCCTGGCACTTGGCATTATTAGGATAGGGCAAGGACTGATTGGCTCAGTGTCAGGATAATCCGATAATGTGACTGAGTGGGATATCAGGTCATGATGCTGGCAGCCTGGTCTTCCAGTGGGGCAGCACTATAAAGTCGCCATGAGTGCACACTGTCACAAGTCGGTACCCGTCCTGATATGACCTTAGATGTTTCTAGGACGTAAACAACAAACAGCAACGACAATGGCATCATTAGTCCAGCCTGGGTGGTGTAATGTATGTGTCTTCCAGGTCCTTTACATTACAGGTGGGTTAAACACTGTAGACGGAGAATGCCCAACGGGGAGATTGTGTTATTGCGGAGGGCCTGTGGTAGGCAGTCGGTTTGTTTGTTTGTTTGTTGGGGTTTTGCATCCTATCAACATTTATGCTCATATCACACTATCAGGATGGGTACCAACTTGTGATTCTGCACTCATGGTGACTTTATAGTGCTGCCCCACTGGGCATTCAGGCTGCTGGCACCATGACCCGGTATACCACTCAGTCGCATTATCCTGATACCGAACTAACCAGTCCTAGTGCTATCCTATTAGGTCTTGTTTGAAATATATAATACCAACTAAACAAATATATATAAAAAATAAAGATATTAACCTTTTATCCAGCATTGCATTTAAATCAATATAATATGCGAATCGTATGCCATGTGCATTTAGACTTAGACAAATCTGGGCACTCAGATTAGTGTTAGAGCCATAGCCAGAGTCAGTTTTACTTATTTTATTCATGTTTTTATTTATATCCTATGGTTAATGACATATGTAGAACTAGAAAATTAGTAGGGTTGATCAGATATTGGTTATATATTTCTCTGAAACAAGTGTATGTTGACACATGTGGCATTTTAATATTTAGAACAAGAATTAATAATGGTGATGTGGATATCACTGATTGTTTTGTGTGGAATTGTATGTTTCTTAGCTCAAAATGTTTAACTATAGCTAGTTTTGTCCTAGCCATATTATTCAGATCATTATATTGCATGTGTGCACACATGTTTATGCCAAATTGCTATGTATTTCTATTCATTTTGAATCAAATCAAAGTTTTTCCCTATGCGTATCGACAAACTCAATGGCCATTCTCATTTGCTTTGCTGCCAAGGCCGTTTTCAGCGCATGTGCAGTCGGAACCGTGATCCCGTCTATAGTTACCACACTAGCCCTGGAATGGCAAGACGTGTGGGTTCGAATCCTGCCCTAGGTGCTATATTTTCTATTTTCAACACCCAAGATGACTAATGGATATAAACCATTTAAAATACTTACATTCCCACAGGATGAGTGTAGTATACTGCACTTACCTCTCAGGCATGGAGCCACATGGACAGGTGGGTGTGGATATAGTAATTGTTTCAGGCAGTTAGCACACTAGACATAGAATACAATAAGTATAGGTTAGAATCCTGCTGTATTTACAATATTTACCATTTTCATCACCCCGATGACCGCAGCCAGAGAGATGGCCACTTAATGCAGCTGGTTAGTAATACAGTACAACCCCGTTAAACCAAGCTCGGTTAAACCAAACGATTGGTGAATCCAAACATTTTTCGGCGGCCCGCCAAAATACTACCATTTATCATATAAAAAAGTTGGTTAAAGCAAATTTGGTTAATCCAAAGTATCAGTTAATCCAAACAACATTGTTGTGCGCCAGGCCACTTCCAGTAGGGTTAAACCAAACTTGCATGTGGTTTTAACGTCATCTGTGACTTTTATATATGATAAATGGTAGTATTTTGACAGGTTGCCGAAAAAAGTTTGGATTAACCGATTGTTTGGTTTCACTGAGCTAGGTTTAACGGGGTTATACTGTATATACATACACATATTAATCAAAGTGTCCATATACATTGTATATTATTACATTCATAATGCACCTACGTTTTTGCCAAAGCCAAGTCAAAGTCGAAATCAAAGCTCGGTTAAACCAAAGACCCTATAATACTAAGACGGCTCACTCAGCCTGTACTGTGTAATCAAAATGATCAAACCCACCACTTGGTGCGCTGGCTGTTCTCTTGGTTAATCAGGTGCTATATTATATGTATAAATGTATATATAAATGTGAAAGATGTGTGATGATGGCGATGATGATGATGATACTGATGATGATGTGTATTTGTTCATAGCAATTTCATATTGATGTGTATTCATACTTACCTATCTCATGTATACTATAATTGTATCTGTTTACATGTGAAACACCAACCAGCAGCCAAGCTGATCAAACCCACCAGAAGGTGGCACTGTGAAATTTACATTACCATGGGAGAGATAGGGAGGGAGTGAGCCGTCTTAGTATTATAGGGTCTTTGGTTAAACCAATGATCGGTTAATCCAAGCACATTTCTAGGGTCCCCTCACGTTTGGTTTAATGGGGTTATACTGTAGTATATTTACATTGCTTACTGTGTGGATTTAGTTCAGTTCTGAAGGGAGGGAAATTGCTTTGCGTGCTGAAATGGAGTCTTACGTCCTAGCATCAACTGAGGGTTTGTTTTCTTCTTTTTCTGAGGCGGCTAGTCCAATTGGTTTATCAGTCGAGTAAACAAGGTAACATGCTTTCTGCAGGAGAACATACTGTGGAGTTATATCGCAGTGCTATTGCCATGTTATATTGGCTTAGACCGCGGTAATTCGGGCCATGGAATGCATGCCTCATGTTCAGCTAGTTCTTTTATTATTTTAATTTCTGCGAGTATTGTGCTTCTTGCTTTTATTGTGTTGTTTGTGTTTATTGTCCTTATTAGGAGTACAATGCTTATTGTCGTGTTTGTATTCACTGTGCTTATTGTGCTCATTTGTGTTTACTGCCCATTCTGTCTTGTGTTTTCTGTGCATGTTGTGTTCATTGTGTGTATTGTGCTTGTTGAGTTTACTGGTTATGTTGTCCTTATTGCGTTTACTGTTCTTATTGTATTTATTATGGTTATTTGTGTCGTATTTGTTCTACTTTTTGGTGGTTGCTGTGCGTGCTGTGGTTAGTGTGTTTATTGTACTTGCTGAGTTTACTCGTTATGTTGTCCTTATTGCGTTTACGGTTCTTATTGTGTTTATTGTGGTTATTTGTGTTGTATTTTTTCTACTTTTTGTGTGGTTGGTGTCCGTGCTGTGGTTATTGTGTGTATTGCCCTTACTAAGTTTACTCTCCTATGGTTTCCTTATTGCGTTTACTGTTCTTATTGTGTTTATTGTTCTTACTGAGTTTACTCTCCTATGTTGTCCTTATTGCATTTACTGTTCTTATTGTGTTTATTGTGCTTACTGAGTTTATTCTCCCATGTTGTCATTATTGCGTTTACTGTGTTTATTGTGCTTACTGAGTTTACTCTCCTATCTTGTCCTTATTGCGTTTACTGCTCTTATTGTGTTTATGGTTCTTACTGAGTTTACTCTCCTATGTTGTCCTTATTGCGTTTACTGTTCTTATTGTGGTTATTTGTGTCGTATTTTTTCTACGTTTTGGTGGTTGCTGTGCGTGCTGTGGGCTGTGGTTAGTGTGTTTATTGTGCTTGCTGAGTTTACTCGTTATGTTGTCCTTATTGCGTTTACTGTTCTTATTGTGTTTATTGTGGTTATTTGTGTTGTATTTTTACTCTCCTATGGTTTCCTTATTGCGTTTACTGTTCTTATTGTGTTTATTCTGCTTACTGAGTTTACTTTCCTATGTTGTCCTTATAGCGTTTACTGTTCTTATTGTGTTTATTCTGCTTACTGAGTTTACTCTCCTATTTTGTGTCTGGTTTCTTGCCTCCACTTATTGTGTTTGTTTTGTCTACTGTCTGTTTTCTGCTAACTATGATTCTGCTGGTTACTGTCCTTATTGTGTTTTATTGTCCTTATTATCCATACACTGCTTCCTGTTCAATATAGGTTTCAATGCATTACGACACATTCTGATTCTATCTGTGAAATTGTATTAGTATGAAGTGGTATGGTGGGTCACGAGCCATGCAACGTGGTATAGAGGCCTTGGTGATTGGCAGGCGCGGTGGTGTGGGTGGTGTGGGCGTGTTGGTGGTGTGGGTGGTGTGAATGTTATGGGCGGTGTGGGCGGTGTGGGCAGAGGTGGATGGGAGAAGGACATTGGTGTGATGGAGGGGCGGAGTTACACATGAAGGGGGTGGCATTACGCATGGAGGGGTGGGATAACACATGGAGGGGCGGGGTTACTATTTGGAGGGGCGGGGTTTACAGAGGGAGGGGGTGGGTACACATGGAGGGGGGATTATAGAGGGAGGGGGCGGGGTTACATATGGAGGGGCGGGGTACAGAGGCGGGCATGGAGGGGGAGTATAGAGAGGGGGCGGGGTTACATGGGGGCGGGGGTTACAGAGGGAGGGGGCGGGTACACATGGGGGGGGGAGTATAGAGGGAGGGGGCGGGGTTACATTATGGAGGGGGCGGGGTTACATATGGAGGGGGTGGGTACACAT
The DNA here is from genome assembly GCA_030323885.1 of Branchipolynoe longqiensis. NCBI lineage: Eukaryota > Metazoa > Annelida > Polychaeta > Phyllodocida > Polynoidae > Branchipolynoe > Branchipolynoe longqiensis. Next base: position 10,426,467 of record CM059201.1, read on the forward strand.
GGACGGGGATTAAAAGAGGGGGGGGTTACATATGGAGGGGGCGGGGTTTCAGAGGAGGGGGTGGGTACACATGGAGGGGGGATTTAGAGGGAAGGGCGGGGTTACATATGGAGGGGCGGGGTTACAAGGGAGGGGCTGGGTACACGGAGGAGGGGGATTATAGAGGGAGGGGGCAGGGTTACATATGGAGGGGGCAGGGTTACAGAGGAGGGCGGTACACATGGAGGGGGGAGTATAGAGGGAGGAGGCAGGGTTACATATGGAGGGGGCAGGGTTACAGCGGGAGGGGGCGGGTACACATGGAGGGGGCGGGGTTACAGAGGGAGGGGGCGGGTACACATGGAGGGGGCGGGGTTACAGAGGGAGGGGGCGGGTACACATGGAGGGGGCGGGGTTACAGAGGGAGGGGGCGGGGTTACACATGGAGGGGGCGGGGTTACAGAGGGAGGGGGCGGGGTTACACATGGAGGGGGCGGGGTTACAGAGGGAGGGGGTGGGTACACATGGAGGGGGCGGCGTTACAGAGGGAAGGGGTGGGCACACATGGAGGGGGCGGGAGTTCTCACGTTCATTTCATATCTCGGATCAGAATCCATCAAGTTGACCACTTTTTCAGGTTCCTTTCATTGATATGTTGCGAAAAAAACATATATTTAACCAGACAAACAGTAGTTTCTTCAAACATGCCATTTTTTGTTAGCATCGAGGAACTGGTATCAGGCTGCTAACCAAGACATGGCCGTAAATCCCGGTCGGAGCCGTGTTAGTGGTGCGTGTAGGTGGGTTAATGGCCGATTGATGGGAGATGAAGGATGGGAGGTGTTGAGGCTGGTCGGGGCGGGATGGCTCTATATGGCTGGTGGGTGATGTACGGGTGTGATCAAATATGGTGTAGGATAGTGGATGGTTTAGGGTGTGATCGAATATGACATAGGATGGTGAATGGCGTAGGGTGTGATCAAATATGATGTAGACTGGTGGATGGTGTAGGGTGTCATCAAATATGACATAGGATGGTGTAGGTTGTGATCAAATATGACATAGGATGGTGGGTGGTGTAGGATGTGATCAAATATGATGTAGGATGGTGGATGACATAGGGTGTGATCGAATATGACGTAGGATAGCCGGTGGTGTATGGTGGGATCGAATATGAAATAGGATGGTGGATGGTGCAGGGTGTGATCAAATATGATGTAGGATGGTGTAGGATGTGATCAAATATGATGTAGGATGGTGTAGGGTGTGATCGAATATGACAATGGATGGTGTAGGGTGTGATCGAATATGAGGTAGGATGGTGGACGGTGTAGCGTGTGATCAAATATGACGTAGGATGGTGGATGGTGTAGGGTGTGATCGAATATGACATAGGATGGTGGATGGTGTAGGATGTGATTAAATATGACATATGATGGTGGGTGGTGCAGGGTGTGATCGAATATGATGTAGCATGGTGGATGCTGTAGGGCGTGTTCAAATATGACATAGGATGGTGGGTGGTGTAAGGTGTGATCAAAATATGACATAGGATCGTGTAGGTTGTGATCGAATATGTCATAGGATGGTGGATGCTGTAGGGTGTGATCGAATATGACGTAGAATGGTGGAATCTGTAGGGTGTGATCAAATATGACTTAGGCTATTTTTTTCTCATCTGAGTTATCGTAGGTAGATTAACTCCATCAAATTCTACTAACAGAATAGCGTCATATTCACCATGTATATTAGTACAAAGTTACCCTAACCATGAGACTGACAGTACATCATTTACACTCTGTTATCTATCAAGTATCTTGGGTAACAGCACTGTTCTTCTTTTTTCTTCTTTTTGTATTTGTATCATTCTAGTTGATTTTAGACGATTATATATGTGAATGAATGTAACGTAACATGGCCAGAAGACCAGTGCCTCAGCGCTAAACAAATACCTTCATTACTGAATAAAATGATCATTTACTAAAAGAATATATATATATATTGATCAACCTAATATATTTTTATTTAATAAATGTCAGAAAAATAAAAGCATCGGACAATTTGATCACAGTTATTCATTCCCTTGTACAATGAATACCTCTCTGGGAACACCTGATCCTTGTATAGTGTGTTCAACGGCCCATAATGCTGAATGAAACTGATGTTCTGCTCTTGCCACTAGAACCACCATTATTTGTATCATTCATGATGCAACTCATAGGGTAATAGAACGAGCAGGAGTCAATCATATTTCCTCAATTAATGGAGCTATATTGTCAATATTGGGCTTTTTTTTATCGTGTTTTTTTGTTAAACATCTACTACTTATCTCATGACGGCCTTTATTGGATTTGTGGAGTGGGTACTTATTTGATGGAGATTGGACCGGGATGCCGAATCGGTAAGAGTTGGCTCAGTTTCTGGGTGCAGATCAATTTCTTTTTTTGTTCAGGTGTTTTTATTCCTCTGAATAACATGTTGTCAGTGCTAATGCACTGGTCTTCCAGCCCTAATCACAATTGCCTCTACACAGTAAACAAATCTACAACAATATACAGATAGACAATTACAGGGAAATAAGCAAAATATCGGAACATGAATGATAGGTAAAGAACAAGATAAGAGAAAAAAGAAACATATGTGGGTAGGTAACTATGTTAGACTAGTATGGTAAGCATTAGTAGGGGGTGGGGCATAACTGATTATCTTTCTAGTGGTAACATACTTGTTGACAGGGTGATGGGGGGATGTAGGGTGGGCCTTTGTGATTGAGCTAGTAAGTAGGCATCTTGAGTTAGTAAGTAGGTTAATATTGATTAATGACTTACAAAACTCATTGTAGTTATGTAAAGTTGCATGGTCCGATGGTTTTGAGTTTCTGTCATTTTCTGTGAATAATATATTATTAATATATTATGTTCTGTGATTAATATATTATTAGGTTGATTGTTATAATCTACCTTTCTTTAGTTTGAACTAACCTTTATTTTAAATTGCTAAATTTTCTTTTAGATATTTGAAGTGCAACCATGCACAATTTATTTTGGCACACCAAAACTCTGACACAAGAGGCTTCTGCAGTAACAAGTTCTATTAAATCGCCTCAGTATTCCCTTTTGTGTGGTGACAAATGTTTAATAAGTCCACCAGTATCTAAATTAGATATGTAGAATTAAGTCTAGATTACCCTTTTGGCTTTGAAATTTTGATGTTTTCAATGGATTTGCGGCTTTAACCTGACGCTCGTCATTAATAGGATAGGACAAGGACTGGTTTCCTCAGTACCAGGATAATGTGATTGAGTGAGATATCAGATTCATGGTGCCAACCGGCATCCTAGTTTTCCAATGGGGCAGCACTATAAAGTATCCATGACTATGCACTGTCACAAGTCACCATCCATTCTGTTATGACCTTTGATAAAATGACCTTCGGTGCTGCTTTGACACAGAGGTGCCAAGTCTCCCAGTTTTGTGGGAGATCTCCCTAAAATATGGCAAAATAACCCCATCTCCCGATTTCCCGCTTTTAATTCATAATCTGCTGCTAAAGTATCTCGTCCTGATATGACCTTAGATGTTGCTAGGACGTAAAACCAAAAAAAGGAAAAAAAAGGGCAAATATATTAGCTTATTTTTTCATTAAAAAGAAATGTTACGTATATTTTTAATAAACATGCACCAGCATGCATTTTTTTCAAAATTGTCCTGTGGGAGGGGGCGGGGGGCAACCCTTACTCCCCCACCCTCCCTCCTTTGGCCATGCTATTTCTCCCTATTTACAATTGGGTGTATTACAGAGACCTCCCGTGCGGGAGACCTGGAGTTCCATTCTCAGTCGAGTCAAACCAATGACTTACAAAAGTGATACTTGCCGCTTCCTAGCCAGGCGCTCAGCATTAATGGGATATGGCAAGGACTGGTGTAGCTCAGTGTCAGGATAATGTGACTGAGTGGGATATTGGGGCATGGTGCTGGCAGCCTGATTTCCCAGTGGGGCAACACTATTAAGTCGTTATGAATGCGCACTGTCACAAATCGGTACCCATCGTGATATGACCTCAGATGTTGCCAGGACATAAAACTTCAACAACAAACCAACCAACTTAGCACATCTGATGAGGTAAAACTCCAGCTTCTCCGACTCTAACAAGACGCGCCTTCATTCCAGTGTTGCAGTTTCCGAGGCACACCAGTTTGCGAGGGACACATCGCTTCTGCGCATGCATCAAAATCGAACAGCATCATCACTAACCTTATAAATTTAATATAATGTTTTTGGTAAAGATGTTTTCTACATGTGTACCAAGCGATTTGTTTCTAGGTGGTGTGGTTTTAGAGATATTTCACTCTTTCTGTATTTTCTGTGAACATTGCTCACGACCATTGACAATGCCATCATTATGACGGTATGCGCAGTGCAAAACGTTAGTTTTATTCAAAACTAATAGAAATCCAGAACCCCAACCTTATCAATTTAATATAGCCTTTTTGGCAAACATGTTTTTTATATGTGTAGCAAGCGATTTTGTTCTCGGTGGTGTAATTTGAGAGATATTTCACTTTTTCTGTATGAAGATTTGCTCACGGCCATTGACAATGCATTTGAATGGATGTGTCCCTGGCAAACTGGTGTGCCGCGGAAACCGCAACACCGGCCTCTCCCCGACGCCGGCCCCGGGTCGAGAACCTGACCCTCATTCACAAACCTCCTCCAGCTGTGCACGTGCTGCAGTGTCAGCCCGGTGCCTGGAGGCTCTCCGGGCGGGGCGGCGCCCAGGAGGAGACGGCTGGCCGTGCACGAAGGCACCGACCGCACTGCCAGCCTCGGTACCTGGCACCCGATCCTGGGGTTTGGTTGTTGGAGTTTTACGACCCCCCGCCCTCCCGCGGCGTGTGAGCCGGCCCGGCGGCGGGAACCCACGGCATCCAGAGCTGTCGGCCCGGTCGGCCTCTCCGAGCCGGTCACCGACGTCATCGATGGCCTACTTCAACAAACACTCCCAGTGTAGCCGCAGTGCGGCCCCACCCCACAGGAGTATAGGCAAACGTTGGACGACATGTGGCCGGTGATATCTGGCTCGGCCTGGCAGTGGTACCCCAGGTACACAGCAGCATACAGCGCTGCCTGGGCCATGGCCCTCCCAAATCTTTTGGCTGCCTGCATCCCCCTTCCCTCCAACTTGAACATCCCAAACTGGAGGAGGGCTCTAGCCGACCACCCTGATACCACCCTGGTCGACCAATTGGAATTTGGATTCCCGGCCAACGACTCCGTGTCAAAGCCTCCCATGCCTACCTTCCAACTACCGGGAGGACCTCGCCCACACCCATTTTGTGACCGACTTTGTGGAAGAGGAGCTCGACCATTGCGCCCTCCGGGGGCCGTTCGAGGTCACCCCCGTTCACACCATGGGCTCAATGCAGGGCTATGTCAACGACTTCATCGGCTGCGAGGGCACATACCTCCACACCCACCAGGCCTTCGACGCCCTCCTCACCATGTGCGCGGACCTGGGCTCGACCTGGCGCCTGACAAGTGCTCCCCCCGGCAGTCAAACTCACATGGCTGGGATTCGAGGTATGCTCGCAGCGCCTGCTCATTCGGATACCCCAGCCCAAGCTCGATCAAGTGGTTGAGGAGTGTGGCCGCTGGCTCTCGAGGCCCTCGCTCACCAGGAAGGAGCTCCAGAGACTACTGGGAAAGCCCGCCCACATCAGTGACTGCATCCCCTCGGCCCGTAAATTCATGTGTTGAATACTCCATTCCCTGGCCCCCGGGGGTTGCTGAGGCCCCGCGAGCCCTAGCCTTGTGTTTTGGGTCGGCTCCAGCGGCCCCATCGATATCAATGCCATCAACTGACACCCCCCGTTGTTCCTTTCATAACATTGCAAATAAAGTCTCCCACTCGGTCTCCGTCTTCCCTTATTCAAATCGGGGCATAATTTCCAAATTGTGGTTGATTCGATGAGGGGAGCCGGGTACACACCACGCCCCAAGCGGGCAGGATGAACATCACTGACCTGGAAACCGCCCCCTACCTCCAGCCATTCGGATTCGCTTGGCCGTTGGACACTAAACTTTTACCACACCCACTCGCCCCGATTTTAAGGACTACTTCGTAGGGGTCAGCTCCAGTGGCCTCAGAGCATCCGGCGATCGGGGAGGCCCCCATCGACATCGATGCCGTTGACTGACTCCCCCCATTGTACCTTTCATAACATTGCAAATAAATTAACCTTTCACCCACTCGGTCTCCGGCTTCCCTTATTCGAATCATGGAACTATATGTTGTGTCTCAATCTCCTTACCATACACATGGTTTCTATTGACGGCCCTTGCCGAGTCCTGGCCACAGGGGCTATTACTATTAGAGAAAGCGCTTCGCTGCTCTCAGAGGGTGAGGAGCAGGTTCGTTGGTCGGTTGTTGGAGTTTCATGTCCTGGCAACATCTAAGGTCATATCAGGATGGGCAGTGACCTGTGACATCGTGCATTCATGGTGATTTTATAGTGCTGCCCCATTGGGAGACCAGGCCGACAGCACCCGGACTCGATGTCCGACTCAGTCACATTATCCACACACTGATTTAACCAGTCCATGCCCTATCCTAATAATGCTGAGCCCCTGGCTAGGAAGTGACATGTACCAATTTGTAAGTCATTGGTTTGAGTTTGACTCGACCAGTGTTCGAGCATGTGTATGGCTGCTCATGCGCTCTCAGCTGTCCCTGCTAGACATACCGACATCCAAAATCCTGTCCAGTGTTTACATTCGGAGCTACTGCTATGAACATGTGCTGTCATACATTTGAGCCTGTAGCCAGGCGGGATTGCTATCTGGATAGGGGAACCCCTTTCCTGTGCTGAACGTCGTCGGACCAATCCCTGACCGAGTCGAATCAAAGGCTTGCAAAATTGGTACATGCCTTTTAATTACTAGGATAGGATAGCAGACGGATTGGTTCAGTGCCAGGATAATGTGGCTCAGTGGGATATCGAATCATGGTGGTGGTGGTAGCATGTTGTCCCAGTTTGGCAGCACTATAAACTTACCATGAATGTATGTGAACACTGTCTCAAGTCGGTACTCATCCTTGTAGAACCTTAGTTGTTCCTAGGCGGTAAATCGACAATAAAGCAGGTTCAAACCTTTATGTAGTTGACCAATCAGTTGTAGCCTTCTGCGCGACATTGACCAATCAGAGCTCGATTAATAGTTCCGCCAGGTGGCAGTACTCAGTTACTCGACCTTGTGCCAGTGGGACCCTTTGAATGCAGTGCAAGCACCTGTACTGATGAGAGCTGCATCCACTAACTGCAATGTATGCTCCTTAAAACTTGAGTCAGTGGCAGTTGTTACTGAATGTATTCAACATATCCATTACCTGATATGACCCTAGATGTTGCTAGGTAGTAAAGCTCCAACTTATTCATTGGTTTATAGACTTGTAGTCCCTACATTAGAGCCAACTTGGTGCAACTGGTCCTTTTTATCATCTGCTTAAAGATCTGGTCACATTGTTGTACCATATCGACCTTAGCTGTTGCTAGGACGTAAAACAACAACCAACTTATACCATGTTACAGAAACATAGTCCGATGGTTTGGAGTTCCTGTGATTTCTGTTGTAGATAAATAATCTATTTAGGTTGATCGTTGTAGTCTACCTTACTTTAGTTTGACGTAGCTTGTTTTTCTTAATGGCTAACTTTTAAAGCTATTTGAAATGCAACTCTGCATGAATTAATTTCGGCAAGCAGGTACAAACTTTTACATCTAATCTTCATGCAGTACACATAGTTCTATATTAGTAAAAGTAACAGGTTCTATTAAATTGACTCAGTCGTGGCACCGATCACAACTGTATGGGATCTGAACTCAGTATTGCCACAGATCACAGCTAACACAAGCATATGAGGATGGAATTCAGAGTTGTATGAAGACCTGTATGAAGTCTGAACTCAATGTTGTCACAGATCATAATTGAGATGGGTGTATGAGGTCTGAACTCAATGCTGTTACAGATCACAGTTGAAGCAGTTCTTTGCGGTATGAACTCGGCATTGTGACAGATCATAATTTAGACAGCTATATGAGGTCTGAATTCAGTGTTGTAATAGATCGCAGTTGAAGCAGTTGTTTGCGGTATGAACTTGGCGTTGTGACCTGTATGAAGTCTGAACTCAATGTTGTCACAGATCATAATTGAAATGGGTGTATGAGATCTGAACTCAATGCTGTTACAGATCATAATTGAGATGGGTGTATGAGGTCTGAACTCAATGTTGTCACAGATCATAATTGAGATGGGTGTATGAGATCTGAACTCAATGCTGTTACAGATCACAGCTGAAGCAGTTCTTTGCGGCATGAACTCGGCATTGCAACAGATCATAATTTAGACAGCGGTATGAGATCTGAACTCAGTGTTGTCATAGATTGCAGTTGAAGCAGTTGTTTGCGGTATGAACTCAGCATTGTGACCTGTATGAAGTCCCACGTGACCTGTATGAAGTGACCTGTGACAAGATTGCTGTTACAGATCATAATTGAGATGGGTGTATGAGGTCTGAACTCAATGTTGTTACAGATCACAGGTGAAGCAGTTCTTCACGGCAAGAACTTGGCATTCTGACAGATCATAATTTAGACAGCTACATGAGGTCTGAATTCAGTGTTGTCATAGATCGCAGTTGAAGCAGTTGTTTTCGGTATGAACTTGGCATTATGACCTGTATGAAGTCTGAACTCAATGTTGGCCAGATCATAATTGAGATGGGTGTATGTGGTCTGAACTCAATGGTGTCACAGATCATAATTGAGATGGGTGTATGAGATCTGAACTCAATGCTGTTACAGATCACAGTTGAAGCAGTTCTTTGCGGCATGAACTCGGCGTTGTGACAGATCATAATTTAGACTGCTGTATGAGATCTGAACTCAGTGTTGTCATAGATCACAGTTGAAGCAGTTGTTTGCGGTATGAACTCGGCGGTGTGACAGCTCATAATTTAGACAGCTGTATGAGATCTGAACTCAGTGTTGTCATAGATCACAGTTGAAGCAGTTGTTTGCGGTATGAACTCGGCGGTGTGACAGCTCATAATTTAGACAGCTGTATGAGATCTGAACTCAGTGTTGTCATAGATCACAGTTGAAGCAGTTGTTTGCGGTATGAACTCGGCGGTGTGACAGCTCATAATTTAGACAGCTGTATGAGATCTGAACTCAGTGTTGTCATAGATCGCAGTCGAAGTCTGAAATGAGTTGTCAAAGATCACAGTTGACAGCTGTATGAGATCTGAACTCAACGTTGTCATAGATCACAGTTGAAGCAGTTGTTTACGGTATGAACTCACCATTGCGACTGACCATAATATATTCAGCTGTATGAGATCTGAACTCAGTGTTGTCATAGATCGCAGTAGAAGCAGTTGTTTGTGGTATGAACTCGCCATTGCGACTGACCATAATTTAGACAGCTGTAAGAGATCTGAACTGAGTGTTGTGATAGATCGCAGTAGAAGTCTGAAATGAGGTGTCAAAGATCACAGTTGACAGGAGTATGAGATCTGAATTCACCGTTGTCACAGCTCATAGGTTACACAAATGTATGAGGTCTGAACTCAGTATTGTCATATATCACAGTTGACAGGTGAATGAAGTCTGACCACACAGTTGTCACAGATCACACATTGATACACCTGTATGCGGTATTAAGTCTGTGTTGTCACATATCACAATTGACACATGTATTTGATGTCAGACATCACAGTTTAAAGGTAGGTGTAGGAGGTCTGAACTCAGTGTTGTCATAGATCACAGTTGAGACAGGTGTATGAAGTCTGACCACACAGTTGATACACCTGTATGAGGTGTGAATTCAGAGCTGTCACAGATCACAGGTGACAGTTGTAACATGTATGAACTCAGCCTTGTCATAGATTACAATTGATACAGGTGTATCAATTCGGAATTAAGTTGGCACAGACCACAGTTGACAGCTGTCTGGCATACATCGATGGTGTGTAGTGTGAGGCGGTCTTCAGGCACCCCGCGTCGCTTTCAAGTCGACTTGTGGGACAGTTGTGGCGTGTGATTAGGTTGGTTGTTGGCGTTTTACGTCCTTGCAACATCTTAGGCCATATCAGGACAGATACCGACTCATGGCAGTGGCCACACAAGGTGGCTTTACAGTGCTGTCCCACTGGGAAATCATGACCCTATATCCCACTTAGTCACATTATCCTGACACTGAGCTAACCACTCCTTACCCTATCCTATTACTGCCAAGTACCAGGATAGAACGTGACAAGTATCAATTTTATAAGTAATTGGGTTTGACTCGACTGGGAACCGAACTCCAGACCTGCCACACAGGAGGCCCGCGCTCTACTGATTCGACCACCGCGCCCGGTAGGCCCATGAGGGGAGCCGTAGCGATTAAAGCTGCATAGTCCGATGACATATGACATTTTCAAAACCAAAACAATTATCTATATTTGATTTTGACATATCTAACTTAGATACTGATCCACTTATTGAACATTTCATTCTGCATAGAAGGGAATAAATACTGAGTCGATTTAATAGAACATGTTACTGTAGAGGTCTATGGTGTCAGAGTTTTGGAAAGCTTGCCAAAATTAATTTTCCTTGTTTGCACTTCAAATATCTTGAAAGTTTACCATTTAAAATAAAATAAACTTTAAACTAATGTAAAGTAGATACTAGTGATTGATCTAATATATTTATCTCAGAAAAATTACAGAAACTCAAAACCATCAGACTATGCAACTTTAATGGAATGGCCATACCAAGAGAGGATCGCGATGAGAGATAGGATATCAGCTGCACAGAGGGTACGAGAGCATTAGTCGCCGGATACGGGGGAGGCTGTATCACAGCGTGCACCTCTACACATAGATAAAAGATTCAGCCTGTTCTTGTAGTACACGGGTGAACGACAATGTAGTGTAAATACGGGCGAAAATAGCTTTAGTATGGGACAGTGGTTCCAGGATCAAATGGCTACATATATTGGCACAGATTTGGTGAAATGGAAGAGAATGCAACAAGACAAGATCGCGGCCATAGAACGCAGTCGATTTCACTTAAAAATCTTATTAAACTAGATGTTTTATTATATCTTTCAACTCAAAGGTAGCAGGTAAATATAAAAACATATAAAAAGAATATATTTTGCTTCTTAAGTTAAGACATTATTCACTCAATATATTTCCCCAACATGTCAACATTCTTCGCCAGCTTTTCTAATGGGTTGGTTTTCACCCCTGTACTGTCAGTATGGGGTGAATCTGTTATCTACCCTACACGCAGCATCACTCTAGTGACTAGCGGCACTATGGAGAAGGGGTTGTTGTCAGGTTGTAGGCACTAAGTACACCTGCAGACACCTGCTCAATTACACACAACTGCACACTTACACACGTACACACATGTATGCATATGTGTGTACACATCTGTACACACTCGTGTATACAAGTGCACACTTACACACATGTATGCATACACCCCTGTACACACATGTATATGTACACACCTGTACACACTCATATATACAACTGCACACTTACACAATTACACACATGTATGGATACACCCTTGTGCACCCATGTATGTGTACACACCTGTACACACTCATGTATACAACTGCACACTTACACACATGTATGCATACACCCATGTACACACATGTATGTGCACACACCTGTACACACTCATGGTTACAACTGCACACTTACACACTTGTACACATACACACATTTATGTGTACACACCTGTATACATTCAGGTGCACACCTACACGCTTACAGGCATGTATGCATACACATGTGCACACATTCAAGTGCACACCTGCACACACCTACACAATTACACACACCAACATACTTATACTTACACACCTGTGCACATACACACCTCTACACATAACACACTTGTTTTATTTAACGTCGATTCTAGAGCACATCTAGAGTATGATCGGCTATTGGATAGTTGGACGTCAACTATATGGTCATTCTGACATATTCCTTTGGAGGAAACCTGTTTCTACAATATAGGCTACTCTTTCTGATAACCAGCAATGGGTCTTTTATATGCACGTTCCCACAGACAGCGCAGCACACACCACAGCCTTTGATGAACCAGTTGTGGACCACTGGTTACACCACTACACATACACACCTGCACACTTACACACATGTGGACACTTACACAGCTGCACACATACACACACCTGTATACACACACCTGTCCACACCTGCATACATATATATGCGCACTTACACGCCTGTTGAGGCTGTTCACATGTATACCTGCACACACTCAGCTGCACACATACACACACCTGTAAACATACACACCTGTACAGATACATACCTGTACATGCATGCATCACCTACACACACATGCACACCTACACAGAGGCAGACACATGTACACACTTGCAAACACATATACGCCTACGCACCTACACACATCTGAAAACACACACGCACTCACACACACGCACTCACACACGCACTCACACACGCACTCACACACGCACTCACACAACTTGCACACACACATATGTACACACCTTGCACCTAGTTAGACCTGATCGAACCTACCCACCTGCACATACTTGTATGAATGTACACACCAGTCACTGGCATACCTACTTCCTATCCGGGAGGTCATGGGGTCGATCCCCGGCTGAGGCAAACCAAAGACTTACCAAACTGATGCTTGTTACCGCCTTCCTCTGCATTTGGCATCAGTAGAATATGATTATGATGGGTACGCAGGTATTGCAGGTATTGCAATACCTCAGGGAGTTTGACGCCCCTGCCCTGCAGAGTTGTAAACCACTGCCTTGTGGTACAGGTTCTTGACAGAACCGAAGGCTAAGGGAACAAACCCTAAACAGAAAACCATGTCACTGTGGCAGCATCAAGGGCGGTTAATGTATGGAACTCCCAACATCTCCTGACCAGCCACTGCAGGGACAAATAGTTTTGTGCCTGTTTTGACATGTTCTTGTCAGTGTGAAACCTCTATTTGCTCCCTGTGAGAGTGCCGCTGGTAACTTGCAAAAGCCAGCAGCAGTTCAACGCTTTTGCAGGCAGCTTTCATGAAATGTACAACTGCACAAAACACCGTACATTAAGACAGACTCATGGACATCACTCTCACAGCAGAGAGCTAAATGGACAGCGGCATTCAAGTAATGAAAGCAGTCTTTGTCGCATCGCGACCGACAGCATGATGATGATCAGAATATGATTGGTTGGTTGGTTGTTGGAGTTTTACGTCCTGGCAACATCTATGGTCATATCAGGACGGGTACTTTACAGCGGTATCAGATCATCCTCCGGACAGTTTAATATGGGTATTATACCGCCAGGGGGCAGACTTATACTGGGGCAATATTAAACGGTGAGCAGACGCTGTTGGGTCTAAGCCCCCCTGGTGTTATTACATTACAGGCCTGACAACGTGAATGTGTGTGCGTGAGTGTGTGCATGGGGGGCGGGGGGGCGGGTTGGCGAGGGGAGGGGGAGGGGGGTGGTCAGCCTTATTGTGAGTTGGGGTTGGGCATGTAGCCCTTCCTATGCAGACAGGCGGGTGAGGGTGACAGAGAGGCAGGGGAGGGCGAGATAGGCATGGGAGCGGGTAGACGGGCAGGGGAGGGTTAGATACAAGATTCACCCCATACTTCCAGTACAGGGTTGAAGACCAGCCTTATAATTATATAAAAACGGTCGAAAAATAGGGCTAATGAAATGAGTCTTTATGAGAGCCTAATTTCACAATCTAAGAAGCAACATTTATTCTTTGCATATGTCTTCATGTTGACCCGCTACTTTTGAGTTGGAAAATATAATAAAACATATACTTTAATGCAATTTAATAGTGAAATCGATGGCGTTCTCTGGCCGCCATCTTGTCTTTTTGCATTCTCTCCCATTTCATCAACTCTGTGCTGATATAAGTAACCATTTGACACTGGTGCCAGGCATTCTACTTCTAGGTCCATACTAACACTATTTTCGCCCGTATTTATATAAGGCTGGTCTTCACCCGTGTACTACAAGTACCAGGTGAATCTTTTATCTAGGGAGGGTGAGAGAGGCAGGGGAGGGTGAGAGAGGCAGGGGAGGGGGAGAGAGGCAGGGACGCAGGGAAGGGGGAGAGAGGCAGGGAGGCAGGGGAGGGTGAGAGAGGCAGGGGAGGGGGAGAGAGGCAGGGACGCAGGGAGGGGAGAGAGGCAGGGAGGCAGGGGGGGTGAGAGGCAGGGAGGGGGAGGGGAGGCAGGGGAGGGGGAGAGAGGCAGGGACGCAGGGGAGGGGGAGAGAGGCAGGGAGGCAGGGGAGGGTGAGAGAGGCAGGGGAGGGGGAGAGAGGCAGGGACGCAGGGGACGGGGAGAGAGGCAGGGAGGCAGGGGAGGGGGAGAGAGGCAGGGCATGGCATGGGAGGTTGGTTGTTGGCAACATCTAAGGTCATATCAGGACGGTGCCGAATTGTACAGTGCACACTAAAGACAACTTTATAGTGCTGCCCCACTGGGAAATAAGACCGCCGGTACCATAACCCGATATCCCACTCAGTCACATTATCCTGACACTGAGTCAACCAATCCTTGCCCTATCCTAATAATTCCGAGTGCCAGGCTAGGAAGCGACAAATATCAATTTTATAACACACATCATTGGTTTGACTCGACCCGGAACCAAACTCCCGATCTTCCGCACGCAAGGCCCGCGCTCTACCAATTAGGCCACCGCGCCCGGTGTGTTATTGTGAGTTGGGGTTGGGCATATAGCCCTTCCTATATAGAAACGCCGTGGAGGGGGGAGGGGAGGGGGGAGCGGTAGGGAAATTAGGAGGGGGAGGGTGGAGGGCGAGGGGAGGAGTGGGAGCAGTATCCCACTAGGGATTGCCATCATTCACCGTGCACGGGTGACTGGTGTCCGCCTGGGTTCGTGGGTGCAGGAGATACAGCACCCTGCCCCGGAGTCGCGGGCTGTGGGGAATACAGGGTATGTAGGACTGCAATGAATAGCCTCCCCATCCCCTTCCCCCTCCCCCACCCCCACCCCACCCCAAGCTCATGATATAATCCTGTATATGGCGTGCGCATGTTTAACTCAGAATGCATGCGTGGCTGGCAATCTTTGTCATTGTTTTACATACTAGCAGTATTTAAGGTCATATCGGTCGGTTGTTGGAGTTTTACGTCCTGGCAGTTTCTCATCATCATCATCATGCTGTCGGTCAGGATGCGACAAAGACTGCTTTCATTACTTGACTGCCGCTCTCCATTTAGCTCTCTGCTGTGAGCGTGATGTCCATGAGTCGGTCTTAATGTCTCTCAGCTTCAGGTTTCTCTTGATAGTATCCTTGGACCGGAGACGAGGGTGCCCTCTCTTTCTGTGACCAGAAGACAGTGGAGAGTAGAGGATCTGCTTTGGTAGCCTATCTGATGACATCCACATGAGGTGCCCAGTCCACCGGAGATTCTTTTTGATCAGAAGATCTTCCATAGAGGGCAGCCCCGTCCGTTCGAGTATTTCCTTATTTGTCACTTTGTCCTTCCAGGTTAGCCTCATGATTGAATGCAGATGTCGCATCATGAAGGCATGCAGCTTTTTCACCTGTCATCTGTACACTGTCCAGGCCTCGGCTCCGTATAGTAGGGTGGATAGCACAATTGCATGGTAGATCTTACCTTTAACCCGCATGGACACATGGTGGTTGTTCCAGAGTCTCTGGCGTAGTCGGCCGAAAGATGCGCTAGCCTTGGCCATCCTCCTCTGTATTTCAGCTTCAATGCGTGGCAACATCTAACATTATTTTAGGATGGGTACTGACTTGAAACAGTACACTCTCATGGGTCAATTGATTGACTTTATAGTGCTGCCCCACTAGGAGACCATGTCCCTCTGTCCCACACAGTCACATTATCCTGATACTAACCAGTCCTTGCCCTATCCTATTAATGCTGAGTGCCAGGCTTGGCGCTACAACCAGTCAGATGCGGTGTGCATTGAGGTAACGGAGGGAATCAGCTATACTACTGCTATATGATATATCTGAGATACATTAAGACCGACTCAGGGACATCACTCTCAAGGCACAGAGCTAAATGGAGAGCAGCAGTCAAGTAATGAAAGCAGACTTTGTCGCATCATGACCAACAGCATGATGATGATGCTGATGATGATGATGATGGTAGTAACCAGCCGGTAGACAGGGTTCCAGCTGATGGAGCAACTGGTTCCAGGGCAATTAGGTCCCAGGATTCACCTCGTTACCAGAAGTGTTCGGTTGTTGAAAAGAACCTTCAACGGAGAAATTCACTGATTCCCTTTAGGATATACATATACATAATTATATACATATATATGCATATATATATACATGTATATACATATATATGTACATGTATACACTGTTGCCGACATTCGCAACTCAGTAGGTATGCACAACTGTTTGGCTCAGTGTCAGGATAATGTGACAGTGGGATGTCGGGTCATTGTGCCGGTAGTCTGATTTCCCAGTTGGGCAGCACTATAAAGTCGTCATGAGTGGGCACTGTCACAAGACGGTACCCATCCTGATATGACCTTAGTCATTGCCAGGACGTAAAACTCCAACAGCCAACCAGCTATGTGCAACCTAAACACTGCCACCTTTCGCAGAACGTGCTTAGTGTATGCCTGTCATTAAACACGGCGGAACCATCGTTGTGTGCGGGACTGAGCTTCTGTGACCGGAAGTGGGTGTGACCGGAAGTGGCCGGGCTCCCAGCGCGCGGCTGCGACTTATCATCAGTGTGTGTGTGTGTGTGTGTGGTGGGGGTGGGTGGGAGGGATAAGAGTCTCCGGCGATTCTGTTGCTGATTCCGTATGCATCCCTGAGGGCTGGACGGCCTTCAGACCCTGATGGTAGGAGTCAGGTGGTGCTGTGTGGCAGATTGCGTATTGAATAGCCCGTGTAGATTCAGATTGTGTATTGAATAGTCCGTGTAGATTCAGATTGTGTATTGAATAACCCGTGTAGATTCAGATTGTGTATTGAATAGTACATGTAGATTCAGACTGTGTATTGAATAGCCCGTGTATATTCAGACTGAGCATTGAATAGCCGGTGTAGATACAGATTGTGTATTGAATAGCCCATGTAGATTAAGATTACATATTGAATAGTCCATGTAGATTCATATTGTGTATTGAATAGATCATGTAGATTCAGATTGTATATGGAATAGCTCATGTATATTCAGATTGTGTATTGAATAGCCCACATAGATTCAGATTGCATATGGAATAGATCATGTCGATTCAGATTGTGTATTGAATGGCTCATGTAGATTCAGATTGTGTATTGAATATCCCATGTAGATTCAGATTGTATATAGAATAGCCCGTGTAGATTCTGATTGTGTATTCCGATTCCGTATTAAATAGCCTGCATAGATTCCAGTTGCGTATTGACTAGACTACATTACGATTCCAGTGGCGTGGTGCATTGTGGGATGCGTCAGAGCAAAACAACCCCCCCAGAAGCACATGGCACATGATAATACACTAGGTGCAGCTATGGAATGTACTCGTTTCAGCTCATCTCAGCTCTTGTTTGAAACATAGAATACCAACTAAAAACATATATATAATATAATAAGATATTAATCTTTTATCCAGCATTGCATTTTCATCAATATAATCAGGACATCTTATGCCATGTGCATTTAGATTTAGACAAATCTAGGCACTCAGACTAGTGTTAGAGCCATAGCCAGAGTCAGTTTTACTTATTTTATTCATGCTATTATTTATATCCTATGGTTAATGACATATGTAGAAATAGAAAATGAGTAGGGTTAATCAGATATAAGTTATACATTTCTTTGAAACAGGTTTTTGTTGCCACATTTGACATTTTAATATTTAGAACAAGAATTACTTCTGGCTACTCAATGGTGATGTAAACATCAGTCTGTAAAGGGACTGAAATTGTATGTTTCTTAGCTCAAAATGCTTAATTATGGAGAGTTGTGTCTTAATCATATTGATTATATTATTATATTACATCCTTCAGTCCATTTTTGTGCCAAATTCTTATGTATTTCTATTTATTTTGAATAATATGCCAGTTTTGCCCTACGCGTATCGGCAAACTCAATGGCAGTACGCCGTACTCAATGCATTGTCCATGGCAGTGAGCAATCTCCATACAGAAAAAGTAAAATATTGATAAAACCACACCACCTAGACACAAACCGCTTGGAAGACATATAGAAAACGGACTATTAACAAAAAGATTATATTAAATTGATAAGGTTAGGGTTTTGGATTTCTATTAACTTTGAATAAAACTGACGTTTTTCACTGCGTGTATTGGCAAACTCAATGGCCATATGCCTTTGCTTTGCTCCCAACGCCGTTTTCAGCGCATGCGCAGTCGGAACCGTGATGTAGTCTATAGCCCGCATAGATTCAGATTGTGTGTTGAATCACCCTGGTAGAGTCAGATTGTGTATTGAATAGCCCATGTTTATTCAGATTGTGTATTGAATAGCCTGCGTAGGTTCAGACTCCACATTGAATAGTCCTGGTAGACAGCTGATAGGGGATTGTAAGCTCTAGTTATATCCACAACCCTTCTGTGTGCGCTGAGTCTGTAATTAGACACCGACACCGCATATGAGTTTAAAGTTGGATTTATTTCTTATTTTTTCGATAATGAGTCTGTAGTAAGCACGTGTCAATTTTAGTAAGCACATATTAAATGCAACAGAATAAGCACAGTGAGATAAGCCAATGAGTTATGCACAAAGAGGTCAATAAGCTTTAATCCTATGCCCAATATAGTCTTTTTATCATGGGTGGGTGGGATGGCAGTTCAAAGCCAGCTAGTGTCCTCCTGTGGCTGTGTCGAAGTGAGCTCTCTGCCGCTATGACGGTCCTTATATAGGCACCGGGGCCAGTAGTTCGAGCGGGCGACCGCAGATAGCAGGTCAGTAAGACAGAGTTAGCATCTCGAAGTATTTTGTATCAAAGTACGAATAACCAGACGGCGCTGACGCAGAAGTCAGAAAGGAGTATCGCCATAAGTAGATAGGTGGCAGCACAAGTATTAAACTTAAGGCTACGAGGCTATGGCGGCGATCGAATGCCAAATTACCCGTGTTGCTGAGCATCACAAACAATGCCCACAACTAACTGCTGCAATCTTTTGTCTTGTCTTTCTACATTAGTTGATTTAGCAGCAGACATTCTAATAGCGAAAAATTGGTCTTCCTCATTGCACTTTTCCTTGCCGTATCCTAGTAATTTCGAGAGCCAGGCTAGGTAGTAACCGAGAGGTATATATTTTCAAGTCATTGGTTTGACTTGACCAGGATTTGATGACCTACCAAACCGGGAGGAGAGCTCACGACTCATTTGGCCATCCGGCTTGAATAATGAAAGCGGAGTCGCTGCAGAAGGGTTGAAATGTAGCTGTGTACAAAGGGCGACAAATGGGAGCTGACAACCGCCTGGGAATCAGCAGAGGGCAGAGGGCAGAGGTGGAGGGCAGAGGCGGAGGGAAATGGTTGTTGGACCTGCTCTACCTGTTAGTAAAGTAGTATAGTAGTCTGCATTGACCTCTCAGGGACGGAGCCGCATAGACCAGTGGGCGTGGGTAGTGTGTTGATATCAGGGAGCCTAGGTGGTGTAATGGCTAGCACACTGGCCTGGAATGCAAAGAGATGTGGGGTCGAGTCCAGCTCTAGGTGCAATATTTCCCATTTTCATCACCCCCATGACACTGGTTCCATGACCAGGATCCTGTACAAGCTATGCGCTGTATAGTTGTTGAACCTATCCTGTGTATGTAAGTGCGTTGCATTGCCTGTATGTATGTAATTGTAAGCATTAAAAGACTTACAATCCCAGGGGGATGAGTGTAGTGGTCTGCACTGACCTCTCAGCCAAGGAGCCGCATAGACAGGTAGGCGTGGGTAGTGTGTTGATATCAGGGAGCCTAGGTGGTGTAATGGTTAGCACACTGGCCCGGAATGCAAAGAGATGTGGGTTCGAGTCCCGCTCTAGGCGCAATATTTCCCATTTTCATCACCCCCCATGACGGTTTTTCCGAGATAAATATACTAAATTGATTGTTATAACCAATTTTACTTTAGATTGAAGTGTTTTTTTATTTTAAATGGCTAACTTTTGAGATATTTGAAGGGCAAGCATGCAAAGTTAATTTTGGCAAGCACGCCAAACCTCGGACATCATAGGTTTCTGCAGTAACAGGTTCTATTATATTAAATTGGCTCAGTACTCCCTTCTATGTGGCGACCATGACCTGATATCTCACTCAGTCGCATTATCATTACACTGAGACAACCAGTCCTTACCCTATCCTAATAATGCCGAGCACCTGGCTAGGAAGTGACACGATCTACCCAAACGGGAGATGGACGCTCAACTAATTCGGCCATCCCGTCTGGTTCTGCTAACCTAATTACTGTAACCTAGTTGATGTACGCTGTTAAATGGTGTTAAACTAAACAGCTAAAGTGTGTTTAATTGTGCCACAAGCAAACTAACAAGCAACGCACTAGTACATGTGCAGCCTGCCAAAGTTTCTTTTTTTTATTATAGCAAAACACATGCTAGATTGCAATGAAATCATGATAGTTCATATCGGATATCTTTATCAGCATTTGTTTCATTTGATATTTCTTCATGCACAATACGTGCCCCCCCCCCCCCCCACACCCACATACACAGCTAGCTTAGCGTTGCATAGTCCGATGGTTTTGAACACCTGATATATAGATATATATATATATGTACTGTATAATTTATTACGTGGATATAAATAACGGCAGCCCCTTAAATGTTTCCCATTAACCATCTTCTTCCATGTTATTTGCTGCGGAGCGGGTCATTCTCTACTCCCCCCGCCTCCTATACCATGAGCCAACTGTCACTCTGCTCACTTTTAAATATAATATAGACGTCTAGCCTGAGATAAATATCAAATCCCGCACGTTCTCATCTTTCTAGTTATTTCCACTGTTATCTATTTGTGGGTACGCGAGTTAGGTAAAGCCATTAGTTCCATTAATACTGTTGTTTTCCATTAGCCCTGTATGCGCGTGTCTGCCACCAGGGGGCGTGGAAGTGGAATATATTCATAGCCTTAAGTGGCTTGTCAGTCCTAGGACCTTTCCTCAATCAGCCGCCTAATAATGTCTCGTTAGTAGAGGTTGTCACGTGATTAGCGAGGGTTGCCCCTGGGGGGTGACCGCTGGTTAAAAGGGGGCAGCTTAATTTAAGTCCCATATGGAAATCATGCACTGTTATGTAACAGAAGGGCTGCAGCGTTTTTGGTCATTATCACTTAGGCCAAAGAAAAAAAGAAAAAAAGTTGGAATGGAAAATAGCCCCAAAGAGCAAATGAGTCCACTGAGCAGGATCGATCGGATTACCCACACATTCACATGGGCCGTAATCGATTAAGACGACCCGGACGACTCAGGTCACCCGAGTCGTCAGAATTTCAAATAGAACACAGCGAGTGCCTTGTGCAAAACGACCCGACCCGAGTAACCCACCTCTTGGCTGGGGTGGCTAGGAGCGATGATGTCACATTTGCACTGGTACCGTCCTGCAGGATAACAGCCACCGGTACCAGTCATACATGTTTTTTTTGGGGTAATAACAGAGATTAATGAAATTGAAATATAGCTAAACTATGCCACCATAAAACAATTTAAATCCTCTTTTGCTGTAGCTATATCGGTTATTAAAAAAAAAAAAAGAAGGTTTTGGATTAAGCCACCATTTTTTTCAACCCCGAGCGTGGAGAAGCGTATTCGATTATTCGACACGAGTCTGTAGGATGTGCCCATGTGCCAAAAAGTGGCTCGGGTGACCAGACTTGATTAATCGATTATGCCCCAGTGGACTCTTTTCTAATCCACCCAGTGGTCAACAACTGGTTCATCAAAGGATGTGGCCTGTGCTGTCCTGTCTTTGAGAATGTGCATATAAAAGACCTATTGCTGCTTATCGGAAAGACTACCCTATGTGGCAGCAGTGGGTTTCCTCCAAAGAAATATGTCCATATCAGCCGATGATAAGCCAAGGTGCTCTAGAGGTGTTGCTTTATGAAACAAGCTATACTTTGGCGACGTGGCTTCCAACAATTTTACAAAAGTAATCAAATGTTTGCTCATTTCATGGCTGAATTCATGGCCTTGGACCGACAATGTTTTGACCAGACTGGATGGCCGAATGAGTTAGAGCGTCCGGCTCCCGTGCTGGTAGATCGTGGGTTCGAACCCTGGTCGAGTCAAACCAATGACTTAGAAATTGATACTTGTTGCTTCCTAGTCAGGCACTCGGCATTATTAGGACAGGGCAAGGACTGGTGTGCTCAGTGTCAGGATAATGTGACTGAGTGGGATACCAAGTCATGGTGCCAGTGGCCTGGTTTCCCAGTGGGACAGCACTATAAAGTTGCCATGAGTGTTCACTGTCACAAGTCGGTACCCGTCTTGATATGACCTTAGATGTTGCTATGACATAAAACAACAACAAACAAAAAAAAACAATGTTTTGATGGAAATAACATGTGAGACATTTTTTTAGCAATGCACAGCAAAACCAAATTTTAGAGCCCCTGTGAAGAATTGGACTGAGTCACCTCCTGTAATTCTAGCTATGTTTTGTGAGTTAAATGTTGTTGTAATGTGACACAAATTTAACCATTTGAAAACTGAATCTAATATAATTTTGTTGTTGTCCTTTGACAAAAATCTGAGCATTTTAGATTTTCGTTTAAATTTCAAAATAAGCATATAAATAGGAAAACTGATCACGACAACACAAGCAGCTATGCCAACCTCCATATTATTGATATGCAGCCTGGCCGACTCAAACCAATGACTTGCAAAATTGGTACTTGTCGCTACCTAGCCAGCCGCTCGGCATTACTAGGATAGGACAAACACTGGTTAGCTCAGTGTCAGGATAATGTTACTCTGTCGGATCATGGTGCTGACAGCCTGGTCTCCTAGTAGGGCAGCACTATAAAGTCGTTGTGAGGGCGCACTAGTCACAAGTCGGTACCCGTCCTGATATGACGTTAAATGTTGCCAGGATGTGAAAAGCCAAACAAACAATCTCAGTAGTACTAGTAGAGTCAAAGAGGGTTTGAAGGCAGGTACATGGCTTGGCCGCTGTGTCGCACAATCTGGAATTGAAAACAGAACGAGACAGTAGTATAAAGTGGAAATTTTAATTCTTTCTATCTTAGCTTGTTACATTACTCTTTCATGATGAGATGACCTTAGATATTTCAAGGATTACAGGCACTTAACCCTATCGATACATCATATTAGTTGGGTGGGTGTCCGGAAGAAGTACGTCCTCTCGGTTTGAAAAGTCTGGTCGAAGTGAATATCTCCAATGCCACGTCATCGGCTTTGACTGGAAATCACTATAGGTGGCGCGTCAATCGGCGGCCATTTTAGTTCTAAAAGCAAATATAGATGTCGCCAACAGTCTGATTTTAATCTAACTGCGTAATTAAGTTAACTGCGCAATAAGGACTTCAAGAAGTATCATGTAGATGGCGCGTCGATCAGCGGCCAAAGTTATTAGTTCTAAGAATAGAATATAGTTGGCGCCATGGTGCCCTAATCTACTGAGATTCACAGTCTCGTTCATTCAATTACCCATGTTGCGCACATCATGGACAATGTGACACTCGGATGACGCATGCGCAATGACGCATACCGCATACCGCATACTGTACATCATCTGCGGAGCTTTAGCGGCAGTGCTTTTTAGTGCGGCTCACTCTTAGGCTGGACTGTGACTGAGTACATAGTTAACGGGCTGGGCTGCCGGTGCCGCAAAATATGTCCGCCACCCTAGAACATCGCCGACTGGCGATTCTATTTCATAATAAAATCCCCAAGGGAGATTTTATTTTAAAATAAAACTGCCTCCTCCCCTCCCTTTTATATTCCCCCCTCCTCTCATCTCCCTCCGTCCTCCCTTCCCTCTCCACCTCATCCCCTTACCCTTCCATCTCATCACCCTCCCTCTCTCCCTTCCCTATAAATCACCACCCTCATCCTCTCTCCTCCTACCTCCACCCTACTCCTCCACCTCCCTCTATTTTATTTCGAAAAAAAAAGCCGGTATATTTGCATACATATATATATGTATATCTCTGTATATATATATATATATATAAATATATATATATATATATATATGAAACTGAATTATGTGGGTCAAGGATGAGGTTTTATTTCTAAATAGATTCGCCGTGGGGGGGGGGGGGGGATTTGGGAGGACAATTCTATTGCGTGACACCGACAGGTGGGGGGGGGAGGCTTTTCCCCACCCAGGATCCACTCGAGCACTGATAATGCGCAGACACTGCCTGTTGATTCTGATTAACCCAGGATGTAGATAGCAGGGTACGCCTTACTAACACTTCACACACACCCTCCACCAACATGTTAGTACAAGACACACCTCACCGGATTGAGGAACCGGAGAGAAACCGGACACTGTCCAGTGAAATACGGCAATGTACGGCTTATATACGGTTGGCACCCGGCGTGTCCGTTCTCTTTTCCGGTGGTGTCCGGTGTGTACGGTGGGAAGTTTTGAACATGCACAAAACTTGTACCCGACACAACCGGACTGACGTGTATAGTTGGTGTCCAGTTTAAGTCCGTTTAGTCCGTGCTGTCCGTTTCATGTCTGGTACCCATCTGTTACCTCTCCAGTTTGCTTCCTCCAGAGTTCATTGACAGTGTTGCGGGAATTCGGTCAGTATATGTTTTCGGCGCGTCCGTGATCAGTCTGGTACGTGTCGTGTTGATGTTCGGTTCATCCATTTATCGTCCGGTTATCATCCAATGATATCCGTTTCATGTCTGTTCGTCCAGCATCAGTTGATCCGATAGCACAACATTTCGACATATTTCAATACATTTTGATACCGAACACCACCAGACTAGAAAATTCTTTGTCCGGTTTATGTCTGTTGCTCAATCCGGTAAGGTGTGACAGGCACTTTAGGCGCACTCAACGAAAACTGGTTGTTAGGGAAGATAATCTGATAATGGTTGGTTGGCAATTGGCGGCTGCCAATGTTTGATGTTCTACCTACTAGCAACATCTATGGTTTTCTTGGTTAGTTGTTGGAGTTTTACATCCTGGCAACATTTAAGATCATATCAGGATGGGTACCAAATTGTGACAGTGCACACTCATGGCGACTGTATAATACTGCCCCACTGGGAAATCAGGCCACTTGCACCATGACCCGATATCCCACTCAGTCACATTATCCTGACACTCATCTAACCAGTCCTTGCCCTAGCCTATTAATGCTGAGCGCCAAGGATAGGAAGCGACAAGTATCAATTTGATATGTCATTGGTTTGACTCGACCGGGAACCGAACTCCCGATCTTCCGCACGGTAAGCCCGTGCTCTAGTGATTCGGCCACCGCGCCCGGTCTTAGGGAATATAATTACTTGGGAAGTCCGGTTTAGGTAAAGCTTCATGTAAAATCTTAGTGAGCCAGTACATCTCCTTATGCTTGCCGTGTGGTTAAAGTTGCATAGTCCGATGGTTTTGAATTTCTGTATTTTTTCTGAGATAAATATATTAGATCGATCACTAGTATCTACTTTACACTAGTTCAAAGTTACTTTTATTTTAAATGGTAAACTTTTGAGATATTTTGAGTGCAAACATGGAAAATTAGTTTTGGCAAGCTTACCAAAACTCTGACACCATAGACTTCTGCAGGAACAGGTTCTGTTAAATTGACTCAGTATTGCCTTCTACGCAGAAACAAATGCTTAATAAGTGCATCAATATCTGAGTTAGATATGTAGAATCAAATCTAGATAATTGGTTTGGTTTTGAAAATTTGATATTTCATCGGACTATGCAGCTTCAAGGCATGGGCGGGTCTGTTATATTTATGTATCTTAATTTCATATTCCGGCTGGTCGTGACCGCAAAAGGCGGTCGCGGCCGTAATGGCTAGAATCGCAACTAATACAGGTAATTTTAGTTGCGCACCCGATATGACTTGAACCGTGTGGGAAGAGTGAAGTTGTTTATATGCACCTCTGTTCTGCATTACCTAATATACAAAATATAGATATATATATAGTTATATCTACAGTAAACCCTCTCTAAATCAACCGACAACGGGGCCGACTATAAAACGTCCATTTAGGGAGGTGGTCAGTTTAAGGAGTTTTTTGTTATCGTTACAATGGTATTGTATGGACGATCATGTGGGACCAAATAACGCGATTGATATAGGGGAGTGGTCACATTGGCTTTATTTCATGCGGGATCTTCCTCTTTCTCCTTTTTCATGTATGATCTCAGATGGTGCACCATAATTTTCACTTTTCTTTCAGTTTTGTATATAGTACTTTCGTGGGGGTGATGACAATGGGAAATATTGCGCCTAGAGCAGGACTCGAACCCACATCTCTTTGCACTCTGGGCCAGTGTGCTAACCATTACACCACCTAGGCTCCCTGATATCACTATACTACCCATGCCTCCCTGTCTATGCAGTTCCTTGCCTGAGAGGTCAGTGCAGACCACTACACTCGTCCCCCTGGAATTGTAAGTATTTTAATGCTTACAATTACATACATACAGGTGATGCACTTACATATATACATACACAGGCTAGGTTCAACAACTATACAGCACATAACTTGTACAGGATCCTGGTCACGACATCAGTGTCATTGGGGTGATCAAAGGGGAAATATTACGCCTAGATCAGGACTCGAACCCACATCTCATTGCATTCCGGGCCAGTGTGCTAACCATTACACCACCTAGGCTCCCTGATATCACCATACTACCCACGCCTACCTGTCTATGTAGTTCCTTGCGTGAGAAGTCAGTGCAGACCACTAGACTACCACATCCTCTAATTTAGAAATACATATGTACTATTTTACCTCGGTACACCGCCTCGGCTACTCGAGGCCGAGGGAGAACGAAGCAACATCCTGTACGTCAATTAGCATATTCCACTCGTAACGGGAGGACGTTACGAGGTGTACGAGCAGTTTTTACAGGATTTTGACGCGTTAACGAGTGAGTACGCGTGTAATATTACAGAGAATTGTTTATAAATGTTTCACGCACATATTTGTCGCTTTGAGTAGCGTTTTTGGACGATATTTTGTCGTTTTTCGTTGGTTTTGTGCGTGGATTTGCCGGTGCGTAGTATGACAACACCGCCATTTGTTTTTGCCGCCCGTTGCCGAACGGAGAGCGGATTGACAGGAGTCAATCTTCGTTTAGTTAGATAAAGGGAAATCGATGCCTTAAGTATCTGTTTAATAGATTTCTCAAGGTTTAGGCGAACCCCCGAGTGTTTTAGCATTTTCTTTGTCTTGTTGGTGCAGAAGCCACAGGATTGAGAAGTGTAGAACACAGAGGGAGTGGGAGGCACCTACACTGGTCCTACCCCATCGTTGGCAGCAGCTTGGGACTCCCAGCTGTAATGCTTTCGAATCAAATTTAGCTTATACGCCTCGCATAAACTGGTGTAAATACAGTTATTATGCTTTATAGTGCTGCTAAGCACTTGTACCTCTGTCCTGTTGGCTAGATGCGACTTAATTTTGGTCTAAAAACGTTTTTTCTTTCGTTTTAGGCACGTCGATATGGCGGCGAAGCAGAGTAGCGCGGGGGCATCGCCCACATCAGACCGCGAGGAGAACCCTGCATTGGCTTCGGGCCAGTCTGAGGGTTCTTCACCTAGGGCAGGGCTCTCCAGTAAGGAAGACAAGATTGCCCAGATGATACGTGAGCAGTTGCAACAGTTGTTACCGGATCCCAGGCAGCCCTCTGAGGACTGACCAAAAAATGTTTGTTTCATTTCCCGATGGCCACGAAGCGGAGTAAGCGCGGTGCCAGCCAGCAGCGAAGTGGCGTATGTTCCGAGTGGAGTGGACGCAGGAGTACGATCCTCACCCGGTTGTCGGCAGGGCCGTCGTCACAGCCCGGAGCCGTATATCCTCTCCGACCCGGACGTGGATCGCAGTGCTGTGATGTGCCTGCGCCTCCAGATTGGGGAGGCTCGCTTTGCAAGATTGGAAAGCCACATCTTGATGCCAAAATCGCCTGTGTTCGGACATGGAAGCTGGCGTAGGCCGAGTGTCCAAGAGGATTCATTTTGAGGGATTTTCTTGGAACAGACTCGGGCGGTGGAGCTTAAGCTCCTCCTCCTCCTCTCCTAAACGGAGGAAGAAGAAGAAACAGGTGATTTCTTCGGGTGATGAATTCACCAAAGGAGCGGGCAGGAGTAGGTTTGCGCAAAAAGCGGAAAGACTAGGTCCAAAAAGAGGAAGGAGGGAAGAGGAATATTTCTTCTTCGAGTCGTCACTGAGTTACTTCTAGGACTTAAGGAATCAAGACTCAGACCACCGTATAGAAGGGGTCTATGCGGAACATTGGGCACAAAGTGGCTAAGAAGGTGGAGAAGCAAGGCGCTAAGGGGTTAAAACACTACGCTTATGGCGAGGACCGTGAATGGGTCATTTTCGCTAGTTCAAACCGGCGGAGGTTATCTCCAAAGTTAGGGAGGATGAGTTAACAGGCATAAAGGGTTTTCCCACTCCATCATTTAAAGAATGGATCGGGATGTCAATATGACGGATTGACCGTAAGAAGTTTGAGGGATGTGTGGCAACAGTGATAAGGCAGTGTTGGCTAC
Organism: Branchipolynoe longqiensis; assembly: GCA_030323885.1. NCBI lineage: Eukaryota > Metazoa > Annelida > Polychaeta > Phyllodocida > Polynoidae > Branchipolynoe > Branchipolynoe longqiensis. The sequence continues at coordinate 10,455,257 of CM059201.1, forward strand.
CTAACAGCTATGTTTCTGATGGCTAATAGGATGCAGAGTGAAATAAGTTCTAGTTCTTTTGAGACAATGTACAATGGCATTGCAGTATAGCGCGGCAGTGTCGTTTCGAAGATAATGAAAATGCTTCAAGTCAGTTTTGCACAGATGCTGGCAAAGATGGTGGCTCGCTATAAGAAGGTTACCGATAATGAGGGGAAGGAGTTTACGCTCTATCTGCTCCAGAGCCTAATTAAAGGGAAACCTTTAGATAATACCAAGATGTTTGGCGGTCAAACTACAATACCTCTATAATGAGGTTAGAGACTGCAGCCAAGAGTGGGCAAAAACATGGATGGCAAGAAGAAACAGGAAAGTCTCGTTCAAAAAGTCTCGAGGGGATTTCGTCCACGGACGGTTCACCAGAGGACCAGACCGGTGCAAACTTCGGTCGTAGGTTTCGGTAAGGCGGGGAGCTCGCCAGGACTGGTCCGACAACACCGCACGGCCAATGTCGAGGGTTAACTCGTCGGAGACCTTTCCCCGGGGGCGGGTCCTGTAGAGGTCCAACACACAAACTTTAAAAGTCCTCTGCAGGCCTCTAAAACACACAAAACTGTAAGCAACTTTGGCTGGTAATTTTAGTAATCTATTTCTGGAGTGGCCACCAAAATTACTAGTAACCAAGTAATTATAGAAATAGTTAGGGGTGTTCAAATTCCCTTTACATTAAATTCCTGTACAAAAGTATAATACCTTTTCATATAACATTTAAAACCAGTTGAACGAGACGCCACTAACTAAACAGGTACATTAAATTCTTTGAGAAAGGAATTATACAAAAGTGACCACCCACTGTTCAGGACAGTTATTTCAAACATTTTCTCGAGACCGAAGCTAATGTGATGTTCGAATGATCTGGATTTAAAAATCCTTAATAAAGGGTGGGAATACGACATTTTAAAATGGTTCTCTTAGATTCGGCACGAGATCTGATTACACCAGTTGCTGTGGATGGCTAGTGTGATTTACTGGATGCATTATTATTACGCTTACCATAATGGGAACAATACGAAAAACTTTCTTCGATTTATTTGGATAACCAACTCTATGAGTTTACCGGTATGCCGTAGGCTTAGCGTTGCGCCTCGTTTATTTTACTAAATTGCTTAAACCTGTTTTCGGTAATGGGAGGAAGGGTTCATAATAATGTTTCCCATACATAGATGTTTCTTCTTATTATAGCTTCAACACAAATTGGTTGTGTTGAATGCAGTTTGGGATTTATGTGCATTACTCATTAAATTGGGGTTTATGTATACATCAACAAAAGTCAGGGTTTAAACAACAAAACAACTCAAAGTTTAGGGTTTATTCTGGGAACGTCAGTCCCTTTACAGTGTCGATAACGAACCAAAAAACTAATTAAGTTTATGACTACAGCGACTCAGTTATTAAGTTATCAAAGCCAAAAATTTAGACAGGTTTGCTGTTCTTATTGCTATGACCTCATATGCACCTGCTGTGTTATATGGAAGGCCCATATTACGTCGGCTAGAAATAGATAAAAATTTAGCGTTAACACGAACTAAAGGCACATTAATTTGGAGCGAAAAGATGTTATTTCGCAAGAAGGGTTACAGGATATGGATGGTGGATGCAAACATATAGCGGTGTCACCAAATCAATCCGCATGGCGGGAACTAATACAGTAATTATACTGATGCTTCGTTAGACAGGTTGGGGAGCTCATCGAGATGGGGTCACAACAGGAGGTAGATGCTTGATGTGAAATTAGACTATATTAATGCACTAGAATTGCGTGCTATTTATCTGGGCTTACGTAGTTTAGTTAGATAAAATAAATCACAGGTTAGAAACTAACTGATATACTCTGACATGCATAATATTTCGTAAATGGGTGGGAAACCAAATCAAAGTCTTGCAATCAGTTATCTAAACTGATTGGAACTGGGCACAGGCTCAACAATTCTGGCTGACTGTAGCGCCATAGTCCAGGGGTCACAAAATACACTTGCAGATTATAAAAGTAGAAATTTTCGGCTGACTGTAGCGCATATTCCAGGGTCACAAAATACACTTGCAGATTATAAAAGTAGAAATTTCCATGACCATTTAGAGTGGTCTCTCTCTACACATTTGTTTAACTTCGTTTGTGAAAAATGGGGTACACCTGAAGTTGACTTATTTGCATCACGAAATAATAACAAGTTACCCTGTTATGTTTCTTGGCATCCTGAACCGGATGCTTGGAAAGTAGATGCGTTTGCTATTACCTGGGAAAATAATTATTTTTATATTTTCCCACCATTTAGCATTATCAGCCGAGTAGTGAGAAAAATCGGCTTGGAAGGGACACATGCGATACTGGTGGTGCCCGATTGGGACACGCAACCTTGGCTGCCAGCAGTTTCACAACTGGCAAAAGATCGTATACGATTCCCAAGAAAACTCGGGAATCTGACGCACCACGGACCGCTAGTGGTTCACGGCGACGTGTCAACGACGCCCCTATTGGCATTCCTTTTCTAAGGAAGCAGCTACAGCAATTTGGATTGGACAGAATTACTGAGGATAGGATAGTATCGGATGCCTGGAGGCCAGGAACTGTCAAAATGTATACAACCTATTTAAAGAAATGGGGTGTACATTGTTTGTTAATGAAAGTTAAGCCAACAAATCCAAAGATTTCACAAGTAGCTCGGTTTCTTCGTTCTCTAGAGGATGAAGGACTTTCCTTTGGATCGATTAATGCGGCGAGGTGTGCGTTATCAATTATATTACCTAGAATTGATGGCGAAACAGTTGGAAAACATTATGTTATTTGTTATTTACTTCGTTCAATTTATCAAAGGAATCCTCCAAAACCAAAGTATAGTCGGTTTTGGGATGTTTCTATAGTATTTAAGTTGTTTCAGGCTTGGCCTCACAACTCGTGGTTAGATATAAAACAGTTAGGTTTTAAGGTCGCGGTCCTGTTATTGTTAGTAACCGGACACAGAGGACAGACGATTGTTGCTTTATCCTTAACTGGATTAGAAATAGACAAGCAACAAGCTACGTTTGATTTAGAAAAATTGCTCAAATCGAACACGTTAGGTGACCCTTTATCAACGGTTCACTTAGACTGTTTTCCGAATGATCGGAAATTATGTGTTGTGTCGGCCATACGGGCTTATATATACAAGACAAAGGATTTACGTGCATCACAACAACTATTAGTGAGCTTTATAAAGCCACATAAGGCGATTTCACGAGACACACTTGCCAGATGGACAATTACGGTGTTGAAATTGGCTGGAGTGGATACGAGTAAATACTCTTCCCACTCAACTAGAGGAGCCATGGTCTCCAAGGCACGGGTGCTTGGTATTTCTGTGAAAAGAATACTAGCGCATGCAGGCTGGAAGACGGCTAAGTCGTTTGCAAAACATTATAATAAACGACTAGAAAAGCCTACCGGCGTTGCAAAGCGTCTTCTCGCCAACTAACAAGAATAGGTGAGAACAAAAATTTAGAATGTTATAATAATAAGAAAGAATGATATTAAGGATAAAAATGAATTATGTAAAGGTCTCCCTAGCCTGAGGCTAGCCTGAGGCTGTTTACCGAGGTAAAATAGTATAGTTATACGAGTCTTACCTTGGTACAGATGATGGATAACTGTTGTTTTACCGAGGTATAAGCCTCGGATAGATGTGGGCTAGGGCCCTCCCGCCACACCCTGCCACATCTATTCCGTGGTGTACCTTTTCGTAAAGTAATAGTATCCATTGTTTGAAAGTCATTTTTATCCTCATAAGTAGGTTAAGATTGCTGGTACCGGACGTGCTTACCTCTCCCTAGCCCACATCTATCCGAGGCTTATACCTCGGTAAAACAACAGTTATCCATCATCTGTACCAAGGTAAGACTCGTATAACTATACTATATACATTTAATGTTGCGCGGGAATAAATCTCCAGTATGTGACTTTCTATATTTAATGATAAGCAAGAAGATGTGACTTGACCTTCAGTCTTGTGAAGGTCAAATGAACCGCCGTCTTAACCTTATAGAGGTTCCTCGGTGATTGATGCGTACCCAGGGCCTGGCGGTGGATTCCACCCACCCACACACCCACACCCACACCCACACCCACATCCCCACCCCCAAAACAAGCAAAAACTAACACAAAATCCACAACTCCAAAACCCCCAAAGACAAGAAGAACCAGAAGAAACAACAAAAAACACCATATTTGGTACGCAAGGTACTTATTAAGCGGCTTTTGGCCCAGGTTGAGGAGAACTACATCCGGCGTGATGGATACGATCCTGGTGTCGGTGTTCACGGTGCCATATTTTTTAGACTTGGTGAAGCCCTAATCTACATATATCTTGTAGGGGCCCTTATTAATTAAAATATTCCCTTTTAATTATTTGATTGCAATGGTATATCAAATTAAAAATACCAAATATTTCCAAATCAATGCATTTACTGATTGCATATGTGTCACAAAGAAAGAGCCATAATCACTTCAAAGTGAAAAATCAATCAGGAATTTGGTGAGACCCCTGAGGATATTAATACCCCAAGCTGTTGTTTGCTGCTTAGCCTTTGCCTAAATCCGACACTGGTTGTACAGGGGTGAGGGTAGTATTGTGGGTTGTCTCTGTGAGTGGTGTGTGAGGGCGAGGGGCATGGGGTGAGGGATTAGCTGAGGAATTGGGGTGTGTGTGTGAGGAGATTGATGGATAATGGATGGTAGGTGGGTGAGGGTTGGTGGGTGAGGGTGGGTGAGGGTGGGTCGGTGTTGGGGGTAGGTGAGCGTGGGTGGTGAAGGCGGGTCGGTAAGTTGGGGTAAGGGGGTGGTGGGTGAGAGTGGGGTGGGTGGGTGAGGGTGGGTCGGTAAGTTGGGGGTAAAGGTGAGGTTTGGGTGGGTGTGGGTGGTGGGGGTAAGTGGTGTGGGGGTGAAGTTTCGGAGTGGTGAGGGGGTTGAGGGTGATGGGTCGTATGTTGGGAGGGTGGTGTCGCGGTTAAGTTGGGGGTGAGTGAGGGTGGGTGGGTGGAGGATGGATGGGTCGCTAAGTTTGTTGGGAGGGTGGGTGGGGGGTTGAGGGTGGATCGGTAAGTTGGGGGCAAGTTGGAGGGTGGGTGGGGTGGGTGGGTCGTAAGTTGGTAAGTGAGGGTGGGTTGGTGGATCGGTCAGTTGGGGGTAAGTGAGGGTGGGTAGGTGAGTTGGGGTAAGTGAGGGTGGTTAGGGTGAGGGTGGGTTGGTAAGGTGGGGGTAAAGTGGGTTGGGTGATGGTGGTGGGGTTGAGTGAGGTTAGGGTGCGGGAAAGTTGGGGGTAAGTGAGGGTGGGGTTGGAGGGTGGGTTAGTAAGTGGGGTTGGGGTGTTTGGTGGGTGAATGGTTGGGGGTAAGTGAGGGTGATGGGTAAGTTGGGGGTAAGTGAGGGTGGGTTAAGTGGAGGGTGAGGTTGGAGTGGTGAGAGTTAAGTGAGGTGATGGGTAAGTTGGGGTAAGTGAGTGGGTGGGGTTGGGTGGGTGGTAAGTTTGGAGGGTGGGTGGTAAGTGTGGGGGTGGGGAGTGGGTTGGTAAGTTAGGGTGGGTAGGTGAGGGTGGGTTGTAAGTGGGGGTAAAAGGGTGGGTGGTGAGTTGGGGGTAAGTGAGGGTGGGTAAGTGAGTTGGGGGTTGTGGGTGTTGGTGATGGTGTGTAATGTGAGGGTTGGGGGTAAGTAAGTAGAGGGGGTTGGGTGGTGAGGGTGGGTAAGTGAGGGGGTAAGTGAGGGTGGGTAGGTGGGTTTGTAAGTGGGGAAGGAGGGGTGGGTTGGTGAGGGTGGGTGAATGAGTTGGGGGTAAGTGAGGGTGATCGGGTAAGTTGGGGGTAAGTGAGGGTGGGTTGGTAAGTTGGGAGGTAAGTGAGGGTGGGGGGGTGAGGGTGGGTGAATGAGTTGGGGGTAAGTGAGGGTGATCGGGTAAGTTGGGGGTAAGTGAGGGTGGGAGGGTGAGGGTGGGTGAATGAGTTGGGGGTAAGTGAGGGTGATCGGGTAAGTTGGGGGTAAGTGAGGGTGGGTGGGTGAGGGTGGCTGAATGAGTTGGGGGTAAGCCAGGGCAGTAATCTGACATGTCTACCTGCGTATAGTCTTGTTAGACCACTGTAAGCTGTCCCTGTAAACCAGGCGTAAGATGGTTCCCCGACACCACCACACACATATCAGTGTGTGTGGAATGAAGGGGAGGTGAAGGGGGCATGGGAAGGGTTCTCAGACATAAGAGAATGGTCAGCACTATAGGCCTCTTCCCCCAGTTTACTCCCCCCCCCCCCCACCACTATCCACACCGGCCACATACAGTAATCCCATATGGGAAGGGGACAGTACATATGCCGCCCCACACACCTCCATAAACCACAGAATCTAATCATTAAAGTTGCCGAGTCCAATGGTTTTGAGTTGATATCATTTCATGAGACGCAGATATTAGTTTGAGCGTTATAATCTACCTTACTTTAGGTTGAAGTAAGTTCGCTTTAAAATGACTAACATAGAATATATTTGAAGTGTAAGCATGCAATATAAATTTTGGTGTGATAGTAACATTTTTGAACTCTATTGACTTCAACAGTAACGAATTTTCTATTAACTTGGCTGAGTATTTCCTGCTGTGTAGCATCACATGTTTACTGAGTGCCCGAGTGTCTAACTTGAACATCTAGGGTGAAATCCTGCAGGGGTTGGGTAGTTTTATGTCCTGGAAACATCCATTGGAATTTCAGGACAAGTACTGACTTGTGACAGTGCGCACTCATGGTGACTTTATAGTGCTGCCCCACTGGGAGACCAGGCCACCAGCACCTTGACCTGATAACCCACTCAGTCACATTATCCTGACACCGATCCAACCACTCCTTGTCCTATCATAATAATGCAGAGCGCCTGGCTAAAAAGCGACAAGTATCAATTTTATAAGTCATTGGTTTGACTGGACCGCGAAGTGAACTCCCAACCTTCCACACATGAGGCCTGCACTCTACCGATTCAGCCACCGCGTCTGTCCTGCAGGGATAATCGGTGGGGGCGGGGTTTGTTCATACCATACACCAGCATAGAAAGGTTGGTTGGTTATTGGAGTTTTACATCCTGGCAACATATCAGGTCATATCAAGACAGGGCATAGAGAGTAGTTCAGAGAGTGTTGTCGTGCATAGATAAATGGGCTGTGAATCCAGACCAAGTGACAAATAAGGAAATACTCAAACGGACGGGGCTGACCTCCATGGAAGATCTTCTGCTCAAAAAGAATCTCCGGTGGACTGGACACCTCATGAGGATGTCATCAGACAGGCTACCAAAGCAGATCCTCTATTCTCAACTGTCTTCTGGTTACAGAAAGAGAGGGCACCCTCGTCTCCGGTTCAAGGATACCATCAAGAGAAACCTGAAGCTGAGAGACATTAAGACCGACTCATGGACATCACGCTCACAGCAGGAGAGCTAAATGGAGAGCGGCAGTCAAGTAATGAAAGCAGTCTTTGTCGCATCGCATCGCATGATGATGATGATGATGATGATGATGAATCCAGACCGGCATGTCTGCATTATTTAGCTGTTGAATTAAGCAGCAGGTACTCACAACGACCGGGGTGCCATGTCTATATATGGAAAAGCCGCTGTCACTGACGCACCATCTCTTCTTAAAAACCTGCTTGCGTCCCATCTTTTTTTTAAATTCCTGCCGAATCAAAAAGCCTTGACAAAAAACTGTCCATCTATATACCTGTCATAGTTGTTTGTTTGTTGCTTCCTGTTGTTTTATGTCCTATCAACGTTTACAGTCATATCAGGATGGGTAACGATTTGTGATAGTGCGCACCCATGGTGACTTTATAGTTCTGCCCCACTGGGAGACCAGGCCACCAGCACCATGACATGATAACCCACTCAGTCCCATTATCCTGACACCGAGCCAACCAGTCATTGTTCTATCATAATAATGCAGAACGCTTAGCTAGGAAGCAACAATTATCAATTTGTAAATCATTGGTTTGACTCGACCAGGGATCGAGCCCATGAGTTTGAATCCCATAATCTACCAAAATGGAAGACAGATGCTCAACTCATTTGGCCATCCCGTCTGGTATATCCCAGTAGATCAGCACTATAAAGCCGCTATGAGTGCTCGCTGTCGCAGGTTGTGGCTTTCGCTAGGAAGCAACACTTATCAATTTTATTATTTGATCTATTAGGTCAACAATACAATTAGTTTGGTTGAGCTATCTCTGGCTGGACCCTCCTTAAAAGGCTCCTCCGCTTTATTAAAGTCAAAATTCTGCACATGTATGCAGATGCCCCCCCCCCCCCCACGAGTCGCTAGCTCCCCGTATTGGGAGCATTGAGCTGGTAGCCAAGGCGCTCCAGCACAGTTTAATGAGCAATTGTCAAAGCAATAAATACAAACATAAGAAGTGCCCCTACTGGAGCGCATGTCGGCCTGCTGTCCCGAAGTACAAAGTTACATAATAATAGCAATCCGTCGTATATCGTCTTTATCAGTCTGGTGGTTACAAGTCATTGGTTTGACTCGACGGGGAACCGAACTCCCGATCTTCCGCACGTGAGACCCGCGTTCTACCGATTCGGCCATTGCAACCCGGTGTGCCACTAGGCTACCGACCACTTCGCGACCTCTTACGACAAGGAACCCCCCCCCCCCAAACGGGGTGGTCGCAAATGGTCGCAAACTGGTCGCAAGCGGTCTCCAAAAGCTCTCTATTTGGCCCTGAGTGGTCGCCGACCTCCTGGCTACCATTTTGCTTTCAAGGAGGTTGCAAGTGTTGCACCAACAACCTCTTCATGACCAAAATAGTCGCCCACGGTCTCTGCCCATTTTCATAGGTTGGTGAAGGCCCTGTCACATTACGAGACTCTCTCAAGCGTGCGGCCAATGCGTAAAATCACTTTTTTACATCGAGAGGTGTCAAACTTTTCAGCATGGGGGGGCAAACTTTGCCAACGCGCGACGCCGTATCTCGACGTACGTCAAAGTACATCGACGTATACCAACGAGTGCCTAATGCACGCGTAACGCATAGCGATGTATCCCGACATAGCTGGCAAAAATCACATGTGCCTGCGTACGTTGGCGCAATGCATCGTAATGTGACAGCCCCTTGATCAACCAGTGATCAGTCGTCAACCAATCGCCAACTGAACACCAATTTGTTTTCCCTGTAGTCGCCAGCCCTTTTCCCCCATGTTTTTTTTATACTTTGGTTACAAGGAGCTCACTGATGATTGTGGGGTTTGTTTTGTCACAAGAGGTTGCAAAGTGGTTGCAAACCTGCTGTGACTGAGGCCTCATTCTCAGTCAGATCCCAACCCATGCAGTTTTTGGGGGCCATCCAACGTGTTGAACAGTTCCAAGATCAGACCCAGCATACAATGGTGGGAGGGGGGGGGGGTGGATGGTGTCAATCGAGTATGATTTTATCATTTGATGATAAAATGGTAATATTTAAAATGTTCTCATTCTTTTCTTTATACAGTATAACCCCGTTAAACCAAATTTGAAGGGACCCTAGAAATTTGTTTGGATTAACCGATCATTGGTTTAACCAAGCTTTGACTTTGACTTGGCTTTGGCAAAAATGGGGTGCATTATGAATGTACAATGTATGTGGACACTATGATTATTGTTTTTTATGTATATACAGTTTAACCCCATTAAACTAATCTCAGGTAAATCATAAACGATCGGTTAATCCACATTTTTTCGGCGACCTGGCAAAATACTACCATTTATCATATAAAAAAGTCCCAGATGACCTTAAAACCACATGAAAATTAGGTTTAACGGTACCAGAAGTGGCCTGGGGCCGACAGTTTTATTTGGATTAACCGATACTTTGGATTAACCAACTTTGGTTTAACCAACTTTTTTATATGATAAATGGTAGTATTTTGTCGGGCCGCCGAAAAGAGTTTGGAATAAACGATCGTTTGGTTTAACCGAGCTTGGTTTAACGGGGTTGTACTGTATTGATGTGCACTACGTTGGGGGGAATGGTGTCCCGGAGAAGTAGTACGCTTTGTACGACAGTGAAAATGTTGAAAACTATGGATGGCCCTTTACCTGGTTACTGTTGCTGAGAATCTGGATTTGCTTGATGTGAGACAGTCGTGATTCTTGCTCATTCAAAATTGAAATATTTCCTCACCAATCTCTCATTAATAAATTCTCACACAAAAGTAGCCCCAGCCTGACAGACAGCCTGCGTTTTCAGCTGTCAATCTGGGGCTCGCCTGATTCCAACTAAGCAGGCTTTTTCGCCCTTTCTTTATGTTTTGTGTTCCGTGAAAGAAATTGCAATTACGTGCACTTTGGTCTAAAGGTGTTGTGAGTTTGTTTGATTTGGGAGACCGTTGTTATCTGATGGGATTAATACTTGTTGTTGTTGTTGTTGGGTGAGTGAATTGCTTTGTGTTTGTTGGTTGTGACAAAGACCCTATACTACTAAAACGGCTCACTCAGCCTGTATTGTGTAATCAAAATGATCAAACCCACCACTTGGTGCACTGGTTGTTCTCTTGGTTAAACAGTTGCTATATTATATGTATAAATGTATATATGAATGCGAAAGATGTGTGATGATGGCGGTGATGATGATGCTGATGATGATGTGTATTTGTTCATAACAATTTCATATTGATGTGTATTCATACTTACCTATCTCATGTATAATATAATTGTATGTGTTTACATGTGAAGCACCAACCAGCAGCCGGGCTGATCAAACCCACCACAAGGTTGCACTGCAAAATGTACATTACCATGGGAGAGATAGGGAGTGAGCCGTCTTAGTACTATAGGGTCTTTGCTTGTGAGGAGCAACAGTCAAGTAATGAAAGCAGTCTTTGTCGCATCGTGACCGACAGCATGATGATGATGATGGTTGTAGTGGGTGACAACGGCTGGTGAGGAACTTCAGATTTGAGGATTTTGTTATTTAATGATTTTATATATATATATCTCTTTTTTTTAAAATTATTATTATTATTATTATCATTATCATTAACATTATCATTATTATTTATGTTGATGGGATTGGTTAATAACACATGAGTGCATTTTTATTTATTTGGGTTTTATGTCCTAGAATCCTGGAATGCCATATTAGGATGGGTACCCACATGTCACAGTGTGCATTCATGGGGGGGGGGGGGGTTTATAGTTCTGCCTCATTTGCTACCCAACTCAGTCACATTATATTGATACTAAGCAAGCCAGTCTTCGCTCTATCCTTGTATTGTAGAGCTAGGAACTGGGCTAGCTAGAGAGCAGCGCCAATTACCAGAGGATCAGAACGACGCTAAAACTTATCCACCGTTCGATATTATATGTATATATATATATATATATATATAATAAGTAAGGACACATTGCCAGTGGCATGGCTGTTTGCTGACGTTGATATACATATCATATGTCCATTATTCTGCTGTTTGATGAGCTCAGTGAGAGATAATGTAACTGAGGGAAATGTGCTGCATCTACACTTTGTAGCCGTGTATTATGACTATTAGTCAAAGGACAGCACTATTCAGCTGATAACTTCTGCAACGTCAGCAAAATTATGAAAATTATGAAAAATTCCAAATATCATAAACTGTTGCGCGCTTTTCTGCGTCTAAATGAATGAACTATCTTGGTAAGTTGCGTAAATAATTTACGAATTTAGTCAATATCAACAACCGAACGAAATAGCCGAATGAGTAAAACCAAAAGTGCTGGTTGGCTTTCCGTGTGGGAATCAAACAACTTGTCGTTACGTAGCCTGGTACTTAGCATTAATATAATAGGGCAACGACTGCTTTGCTCAGTATCAGGATAATGTAACTGAGTGGGATGGCAGCAGTAGCATGGTCTTCCAGTGGGGCAGAACTATAAAGCCATCATGAATGCCAACGGTTACTCCCATCCTGACATGACCTTAAATGTTGCCAGGACGTAAATCTCCAACAACCAACCCAACTGTCACAAGTCGGTGTCCATCATGATATGAACTTTTGTGTGGTTAGGATATAAAACCCCAACAAACGAACCATCAGTCTCAAACGCCAACATACTATTTCCATGACTGAATTCCCATCCCATAATAAGTGATAATGAATACTGATACCAGATGATATAGCAGAAAGTATAAGCTGGCTATCACAGTATCACGCCATCCACATCTCGCTTTGAAATCTGCGGTCCCATCTGTGATATAGATGGCGCCTTACTCGTGGCGTTTTCGATTTATGATACACTGCAATGTCAGTTATCAGTAAGAGAAACCCGAGAGAATTCAGTCCTGTTAAAGGACAACACATACTCCTTGAATACATATGAATACGAGTGATGTAGAAGTTTTATATATTACATATTATGTTATGTAAATATATATTATTTTGACACATATACAGCTCTACATTTAGGCCACACATATAAGTGCATATGCATGTCTATATATGTACATATATCATTTATATGGCATACCGGTAACAGTTTGAAATCCAGTGTGGAAGTGACTTGCCCTGGCGGATTGGTGAGAAAAGCGCACGGTGGTGGCGCTAGTAGTAGGCAACCGGGGCAAATCAGGGCAAGTCACTGATTGGACAATAATAATATATTGAAGTAACATGATGGAATAAATAATAATAATAAAATACTCTGCCTATTTATACATGCATAATAAATTATACGTACTATATATTTATAGACTATATGTATACGTATACATATCTGTATATACATGTATATGTATATACATATACCATATATGTTCCAATAGATGTGACCTGCATCCATCTGCAGAGACATGGATGCGCATGAAATAAAATAGGATTGTCTCATTATATCATATGTGCATTCAGTCTGAATATGATCGTAAATTTGTGTGTGTTTCAATCTTGAAATAGCGGGTGTGCTTCTATTGGGTAGCGTGCTTTTATTGGGACATATATGGTAAGTGCATATGCATGTGTATATATGTACATAAATCATGTATATTATGTATACATATGTATATATGTACATATATGCATATGTATATATATGTACATATATCATGTATATTATCTGTATATTTGTATATGCATATATATGTACCTATATGTATATGGATAGTGATAAGCCCTTATCGCATGCAATACGATCTGCAGTGTTTTGCACCCCACCCCTGTGGCGGTGGGGGGGGGGGTCTCCCAGCATTCTTTATGCTCCCCCCACCCCCACCCCCCGCCCCCTGTGGCCACACACTACATACGCTCAGAAGTTTTTTCCCACCTTCCCATCCTTCCCTGCTCTCCCCACCTGCCGGCTTTCTCACTCGGCCGCACCAGTCCATGCCGGCTACCAAGTTCTGCACCACCTGCGCGGAGTCTCATACCGGGCTGGTAGGCAAAGATTGTAGACGCAACTGGGTGGGCCAGGGAGCAGTAATGGTTGACCAATGCCAAACCAGGGCATCTAGCAAGGAGCGGGACCAGAGCCTCGAGGCATGCAGTGACAGCCTGGGAGCTACCCTGAGCCTGGACACATCCATGCAGGAGCAGACGCAGGACAAGCAGAGCGAGGCGAAGAGGATCTCCATAGGAAGATTGCGGTGTCATCGGCTTGTAAGAAGGAGTGTATCCTCCAGCGCTAGCTGGAGGACATGGGAGCAAAGGTCAAAGCCTTGAGCCTCTCAGGGAAAGGCGAGCGTGCCAGCCGGGACAGGAGCGGGACGAACAGCCATGGCCGTGAACAGAGTGGGATGCGCCGCCGCAGTCGGGACTGGAGTGGTACATGCCACAACACCGGGCCGGGAAGGAGATCACGGTTGTGGAAATCAGAGGAGTCGGCACCATCGGAGGAGGATTCAGTTGAGGCCTGGACTACTGGCGACTCCAAACACCAATCCCGCCACAGGTGGAAGAAATCCTCACGTCTTCACCGTCACTACCGCTCACTCAGCAGCAGCAGTAGCCCATCAAAGATAAGGATGGAAAGGATATGACATTGCATGACCTCATACTCGGTAACCTAAAGTGGGCAGTAGCATCTAAAACCATGTCGGCATCGGACAAGGATGGGGTAATGAAGCATGTGGGCTACATGGTGATGAAGGCATCGGCCGATTCATACCCTACCCGTCTCTGGGCGATGCCCCCGCCAGGCCGCCACACCCCTAGTCACAGCCGAGGTTGCAGGAATGCTAGCACACCTATCGGACTCACCTGGCCACACCCCCTTCAAGGTGGCCATCTTCCCTAGATTTGCTAGGTGGCCATCATTCCTAGGTTTGCTCAGGAAAGCGCATATCACCCGGTCTGACGCCTCCCTGCTCAGGGGGGATTTCTCATTTCACCCCTGGGGCATGACTCTGCGGGTCAGGAAGACTAAGATGATTCAATTTGTGAAGCGAACACCGGACATCCCTATCACCAGGGTCTCCTACCCACTGCTCTGCGCAGTTCAGGCAGTGGATCTCCACTTCACCCAGCTACCAGCTACCAGCCACCCAGTCTGACCAGGCCTTCCACACGTCCGATCCCTTGGGCGCTTCTCCGATGGAGTACACCCAGTACTCAGCAGTGCTAAAACGCCTCTGTGGCCTATCAGGCCTGGAACCAAACCTGTTCTCCAGCCACTCCCTGTGGCAGGGCGGGGCCACCTACCTGCTCATAGCAGGCAGCTCTATGCAGGAAATAAAGACCCGGGGGCACTGGGCAAGCGACTCTGTCTATTTGTACTTGCGCATTCCATTCCAGGAATGCATACCAAACATCTTAGGGTTGCCAACCTGCTTATGGCAGACAGCTCCGCAGCCTAGTCTCACACGGCTCTCTCTAGGCATTTTCTTTGTGTTTGAGTTGTGCTTTCTATTTGGGTCCTTTTGTTACTACCAACTCAGACTCGACTACTTGTCTCTCTATCTTAGCATGTACGTAAGAATTAGTGGATAGTGATAAGCCCCTTATTGCGTGTAATAAAGTCTGCAGTGTATTGCACCCCCGCTGTTGTGGTAGTGGAGGCTGGGTGGGGGTGGGCCGCACACTCCATACTCTCGGAAGTAGTGTTTTTTAAATAAAGGAGCTGGGGCCGTATTCATGATGCGGTGTTAGCGAGCCAAAACTGGTTTTGGCCGGGATTTCTGGGTTAGCGGCGAAAACTCAGTGCGCAAGGAGTGCAAACACACCGAGTGTAAGCTAACACCGCATCGTGAATATGGGCCCTGGGGTCCTTTTGTTACCACCAACTCAGACTCCACTACTTGTCTCGCTATCTTAGCATGTGCATAAGAATTACTCTATGTATACATATGTATATGTAGATATGTATAGAGTATGTATGTGTATAATTATGTATGCAAAATATATACGTATACATATCTGTATATACGTGTGTATATATATATATATATATATATATATACATATGAGGTGTGGCCGCGAGAGTCTGAGGGAGGGTCAAACATCCGAGCTAGTGGTGGAGAGGCCCGGCGCAGGAGGCGAAGAGGTTCATGTTGGTACCCAGCCCCACAACCCACCCGCGGGAGTTCGGGGGGGGGGGGCAGTGCAACCCACTCCAGGTCTTATTACATGTCATAACGGCCTTATCACTATCCATATTATATATATATATATACACACACACATATACATGAATAATCCGTGCGTTATCCTGTCAATCTATGTAATTCATTCCAACATTCAGAGAACTTGCGATAAATAAGGCATCAACTGTGGTTACAACGACACCAGTTTTGGTAAACATTAGAGTAACGTGTAAGTAATGGTGTTGGGTTGATGGGTAACTGGGCCACTCGTAGTCGTATGGCAAAGCAGGTAGAGAAAAAGGACGTGGCCTTGACCCTGACCGTGACCTCGGGTATTAAGGTCACCACACAGTGCAAACAATGCTCACTGGGTAAGGTTCAGCTTCAGCTTCAGCTTCAGGCGTAATATGGCTAGCTGGCGATTG
Source organism: Branchipolynoe longqiensis (assembly GCA_030323885.1). Classification (NCBI taxonomy): domain Eukaryota; kingdom Metazoa; phylum Annelida; class Polychaeta; order Phyllodocida; family Polynoidae; genus Branchipolynoe; species Branchipolynoe longqiensis. Next base: position 10,471,243 of record CM059201.1, read on the forward strand.
GCCGTGATCGTATAGTGGTTAGTACTTCTCGTTGTGGCCGAGACAACCCAGGTTCGAATCCTGGTCACGGCAGAGGCTGTGTGGTCTCTCTCACGGCTGTCGGCTTCTTTTTTATTTACTACCATATCTTGAAATAATAATTCATTATTTGATAAGGATTCATGTAAATAATGTAGTGACAATAATATTTACTATAGCTTAACATCCATATCTCATCATAGAACTATTGAACCGACGCCGTAACTCAATCGGTAGAGCGTAGGCTTCCGTTGCGGAAAGTCGGGAGTTCAAAACCCAGCCGAGTTAAATCACTGAGGGCGGTGGGGAATAGAGGGAAACACAGACAACTGGTTGCGAAGTCATCTGTGGTGCCCTTGCCGTTAAGAGATTGAGATTGATATTGATGATGATGATGAATGGACCTCATCCATGCCCAGTGAATATTTTTATGTCGGAACTACCTAGAACAGGAAGTAAGCCGGATGTGGCTGTTTAGTTATCAGTGCCGAATCAAGTCGAGTATGATAACAAATTCCTGTCTGGTTTGACAACTTGGTAGACGATTGCTAAAGCGCCAGTCACACCTCACCGGATTGGGGGAAACGGACAGAACAATGTCCGTTTTGTGTCCGTACAAGTTTTGAACATGCACAAAACTAAGAACGGATGGCGCTGGACTGACGTCTATGTTTGAGTCTGTTTAGTTTGATTACCGTCCATTGGCTATCTGTTCATGTCCTTTTCATGTCCGTTCATAGACCTGATTTTGCAATACTTTGAGATGTTTTGACACATTTCGATACTTATCACCACCGGACTAGACAATTCTGTCCATTGCTCAATCCGGTGAGGTGTGACTGGGCCTTAACTCTGCGCCTTGTGCCCTGTTAAAGCCGGTGTGGCGGTTTCAGCGTGTTCCCGTGCTCAGACGTGTACCTCGCTTCTGCGCATGCGTCAGAATCTAATAAACATGGCCGTAATCGATTAACACTACCCGGGCGACTCGGGTCATCCGAGTAGTCAGAATTTCAAATAGAACAGGGGGTGGAGTCGACAAATACACGTGCGTGTGTAAAAAAAAATAACTTAGATTATTAATGGAAATATATGTAAACAGGCCACATAAAATACTTTAAATCCTATTTTGCTGTAGTTATGAAGCTATTGTTATTGCCAGCTGTAGGATGTGCGCATGGCCAATAAGGGCTGGGTGACCCGAGTGATGCGAAATCGCGCATGCGCAGAGCAACGGACGGCTGGCACGGGTGGACGGACCCAGACTATCTAAGGCCATGTATCCATAGACTCTTCCCTTCTGGTTTGTTCCCTTGCTCCGTGTTCGCTTGTGACGGTGTGACGTGCCACACAAACAATGAACTTGTGTTTCACTTAGGGGTCATTGCCATCGGTTGGACCCAGGGACCGTATGGCCTTGTGCATGGCACATGTTATGTACTGACCAGGAACATAGAGAATGAACATGTTCATTATATGTGTGGCACATCACAAGCGAACATGGAATAACGGAACACGCAACAAGGGAACAGTATATGGATACACGGCCTAAAGGGCATATGACGTAGGCAGGTGCATACATTACCAGCACTACCATTGATTGGTTGGTTGTTGGAATTTTACGCCCTGGCAACATCTGAGGTCATATCAAGATGGGTACCGACTTGTGTCAGCGCACACTCATGGCAACATTATAGTGCTGCCCCACTGGGAAATCAGGCTGCCAGCACCATGACCTGATATCCCCCTCAGTCACAATATCTACACTGAGCTAACAAGTCCTTTCCCTATCCTATTAATGCTGAGCACCAGGCTAGGAAGTGACAAGTATCAATTTCATAAGTCATTGGTTTGACTCGACCGGAAACCAATATCGCCAAAGCTGTTAGAGATAGCAATTGACATGTCAGTCACCATAGCAACTGTCCACTTATAACATTCAAAGTCTGCGCTGTACCGATTCGGCCACCGCGTCCGGTGAGTGTTGTAGCGGAAGTTAGCAGGCTGACTGTGTGACTGTGTGACTGTGTGACTGTGTGACTGTGTGACTGTGTGACATCGTGTGACAGTGTGTGACAGTGTCTGACAGTGTCTGACAGCGGGTGACTGTGTGACGGTGTGTGACAGCATGTGATAGCGTGTGGCAGTATGTGACAGTGTGTGACAGTGTGTGATAGTGTGGGGCAATGTGTGACAGCGTGTGACAGTGTGTGACAGTGTGTGATAGTGTGGGGCAATGTGTGACAGCGTGTGACAGTGTGTGACAGTGTGTGACTGTGTGACAGAGTGACAGTGTGTGAATGTGTGACGGTGTGTGACATCATGTGACAGAATGTGACAGTGTGTGGCAGTGTGTGACAGCGTGTGCCAGTATGTGACAGTGTGTGACAGTGTGTGATAGTGTGGGGCAATGTGTGACAGTGTGTGACAGTGTGTGACATTGTGTGACTGTGTGACATCGTGTGACTGTGTGACCCCGTGGCGGTGTGTGACAGAATGTGACATCATGTGACAGTATGTGACAGTGTGTGATAGTGTGTGACAGTGTGTGATAGTGTGGGGCAATGTGTGACAGTGTGTGACAATGTGTGACAGTGTGTGACAGTGTGTGGCAGTGTGTGACAGTGTTTGGCAGTGTGTGACAGTGTCGCTTAGGGCGTATTCGATTAACACGACCGGGGCGATTCGGATCACCTGAGTTGCTAGAATTTCAAATCGAACACCGCGAGTGGAGTCGACAAATACATGTGCCGTGTGCAAAAGGTCCTGACCCCAGTAACCCACCACTTGGTTGGGGTTGGCTAGGAGCTATGAATATGATGTCACATTTGTGCTGCTACAGTCCTGTAGCAGTACAAGTAATGTGCTTTTTTTATGTTTTTGTTTTTTTAATAAATCAGATTAATGAAATGGAAATATAACTAAACTATGCAATAAGAAAATACTTTAAATCCTATTTTGTTGTAGTTATAGTGGCTATTTAAAAAAAAAAAAGTTTTGGGTTAAGCCACCATTTTCCCACTCCGAGCGTGGAGAAGCGTGTTCGTTTATTAAACCCGAGTCTGTAGGATGTGCGCATACACCAAAAAGTAACTCGGGTGACGCGAGTTGATTAATCGAATACGCCCCTAGTGTGTAGCAGTGCTGACGCAACACTGACAAAACACTCCTTCCCACAGTCCTACATGTAATAAACTCATCACATCAATGGCGAAGCCTCTTCTACATAACAGGGAAGATCAGAGGCGAAGGCCCTAGACTCAGTCTCTAGGGATCTCCACAGACCCACAAAGGGTGTGGCCCTAAAGCAACCTATGTCATGTGTGTGCCTTCTGAGCCGCTGTGAAGCTTGACCACCGGACGTCATGGACTAGCGGTAGAGCGTCCACTTCCCGTACGCACGGTTGGAAGGTCGATCGGTCAAGGTGGAACCGGAAGTCTCAAACTTGGTGCTCACTCCAGGTGGCGCCACTGGCGGTAGGCCGCGATCTGTTATGAATGGGGGTTGGGAGGGGGGTTGGGTATCATTAGAAGCTCTCCAAGCATATAATCTAGATTTATACAAACTATATAATATATGGTTTTGATATATTTACGCATATTTATATACCCATATGCATTATATATATTATATATTATACATATATACATACATACATAGATACATACATACATACATACATACATACATACATACATACATACATACATACCAGCATACAGGAAAGCCTCATTATAATGTCATCGTTTTAGTCCATAAAATATTATCATAAGAAAATATATTCGCGCTAAATTGGGGATCAATTGACCAAATTACATTCATATTATAGCTTCCCGGGTCCAATGGGGTCCAATGGGGTCCAATGATTCACCGCGTGATAAACAAATTCACATATTAAATTTGAGGCATATATGATATAAGATCGGGGTTTCACTGTATATGGATTAAACAGCAAAACAAGGCGGTTCAATCCTGTTGGATGTACATGTATTCCACAATAGGTGGACAGACTCCAGCAAGGGGGAGGGCAAGAGATTATTCAATTATTCAATTATTCACTACTATGCTGAATGAACCAAGAATCAAAAGGCATGATGTCAGTGGTGCCATCATGCGTTCGTGGGATGAACCAAGAATCAAAGGTATGATGTCAGTGCTGCCATCATGCGTTTGTGGGATGAACCAATAATCAAAAGGGATGATGTCAGTGCTGCCATCATGCGTTTGTGGGATGAACCAAGAATCAAAAGGGATGATGTCAGTGCTGCCATAATGCATTCGTGGGATAAACCAAGAATCAAAAAGGGATGATGTCAGTGCTGCCATCATGCATTGCTGGGATGAACCAATAATCAAAAGGAATGATGTCAGTGCTGCCATCATGTGTTTGTGGGATGAACCAAGAATCAAAAGGCATGAAATAACCATCAATGCAAATAAATCTAAAACAGTACTCTTCTCACATACAGCAATCACAGGAAGAAACCTACAATGCACACTAGGAAACCAAACACTGGAAAGTGTAAATCACTACAAATACCTAGGCCTAGAACTGGATAGCCAGCTAAACTACAATCTGTGTTTAACAAAAATCATACAAAAAGTAAATCACAAACTATGGCTATTTGCTAAACTAAGAAACTATATGACACAAGATATGTCAATAAAAATCTTCAAAGGCATGGTACTCCCCTACTTTGACTATGGGGATGTAATCTACATGGGTGCTAAAAAAGAGCTACTTAAAAAATTGCAGATACTACAAAATAGGGCCCTGAAAATATGCCTGAAAGTAGACAAACTACACCCCACTTATGACCTACACAAAAGAACTAAAGTAAAGCTACTAGAAAACAGAAGGATAATCCACCTAAAAACATTAGCATATGGATATAGCCAAGACATTAAGCATCTAACCCAACCACTAAGGGACACCAGAGCAAGCAAGGCACCACTACTAAGACAGACCAGAAGCCAGATCAAAGCCCATGAAAGGAGCACACTGGAAATGGCCGCCAAGGCATGGAATGCGCAAATGGTGAAAGAAAGACAAATCCCTGACCTAAAAATGTACAAAAAATATCTGTGCAAAATAAAAACTGGGAACCCCAAATGAACTGCACCACAAGGGGGCAGGTGATATGTCACGGCTCACCAACTGGACAGCCCAGGGCGGGATAACCGGAATTATAAAAGCCAGATAACATATCCAACAACAATATAAATCAAATCAATTTCAAACAAACATAACTCAACCACCTATTACGTACAAGCCTATGGACATGTAAATAAAATAGGCTAGTATAGAATTAAGTAGAAAAAAGCGGAAAACTCTTCCCAAGAAAACCCCAAAACACTAACATAGAACCTTAAGAAAACAACTAACATGGTAATAGGAATAGAACAAAAATACAATGCCAAGAGGGCCCAACAAAAGTAACATAGGCTACTAAACGTATACTATCTATCTGCTACTGAAATGCAGACAATCAAATAGCTTATCAGCGGCTACTGTTTGGTAAGACAACACCAACACTACAGCTGGCCAGCATTGAAAACAAGCCTGGGTACCCAGGCTTACATGCTATGGACAGAATAAATACAGCCTCAATAAAAAAATAAAAAAATAAAAAAATGTCAGTGCTGCCATCATGCATTCGTGAGATATTTCTTTAGCCTGTTTTTGATGACCAAAGTTTGCTTGGTAGGTTGGTTGTTGAAGTTGTACGTCCTGGCAACATCTAAGGTCATATCAGGACCTGTTCTTGGTGCAATATTTCCCATTTTCATCCCCCCCGCCACAACACAAACACAAATCAAAACTGATTCTAATTACAACATAAACTACTGGCATGTGTTTATTTTGGTCAACCGGCCATTTCTATTGTGTCCAAAGAGCAGCATCCGGTTGCTTTCGATAGAATTGCCATTCGGTGAATTTACTTTGCATGGAAGATCAGTGCGTTGAGCGGTAGTGGAATTACTATTAATATCCCAATATTGCAGAGGGTTGCTAATTGTGTAACCACTGCTTGTGTTATTTGTAGCAAATGCCATGTAATCACAAATGCATGGATCTCATTTTGTCTTCATGAGTTATGCATCTTTGTGTGGCGTTGCTGTCTCAATGCCAGGTGAAGGATGGTGAGTTAAGCGCTTGAACCACAATACTGTGCAGTAATGTGTATTGTACTGGGTTGCTACACTGGGGTGAATAGTATTAGTAGCGGACTGTTACAGTGTGGTATATAGTGCAAAAAAAAGCAACCCAAACCAAGCATTAAACAAGTTTATTTTATTTATTGACGCCTCTAGAGGACATTGATTTTTATCATCGGGTATTGGACGTAAAACATTTAGTCATTCTGACACATTTCTTTAGAGGAAACCTGCTGCCGCCACATAGGCTACTCTTTCCGATAAGCAGCAAGGGGCCTTTTATATGCACTTTCCCACAGACAGGACAGCACATACCACAGCCTTTGATGAACCAGTTGTGGACCACTGGGAGGAGTGGAAAATAACCCAAACTACAAATAGGTCCACTGAGAAGGATGGGTAGGATGACCTACAGCTACACAGCACGACACGCTACCCTCTGAGCTACGTCCCGCTCATTCAGTGTGGTATATAGTGGCAACAAAGATAAGATAAGCTAAACCAAGGATTATAAGATAACACTGTAACTGGCACACAATGCCAGAAGTAAACCCTTACACTTTTCTTGTATTACAATATTTTAATTTAAACATTTATTTATTATTATTATTATCAATAATATTATTATTATTAATATTATCATTATTATTATTCATATAATTATTAATAATATAAAACAAGTATGTATTATTATTATAACTATTATTATTATTCATAGTATTATTAATAATACAACGTATTTATTATTATTCATATCATTATTAATAATACAACAATTATTTATTTGATAGTATTATTATTATCATTATCATTAAGCTGCTGAAATGTTATTAGTCCTAGAAGCTGCATTTATAAATATATGTACATGCCACCACTATGTAGCTAATCTATATTTGTCTATGTATCTATAGTCAGAAGACCAATGCCTTGGCGCTGAACAAAATTGTTATTCATCATTGTTTAACAAATAAAAAAGAAGAACACGATAAATAATCTGCAAATGGAGGAATGTCAACTAGCATCATTCTATAGGCATTATTACATCACATATGCTTACAATGGCACACATTGCGCTTATATTATTCAAAGGTTGTCATGGTAACCTGGCAGTCCTGCTGGAGGCCGAAATGTGGCGTACACTCCAGGGGGCGCCACCTAGATATCCGCTTGGGGCTCTTGTGCTAGCATTTGTTTGTTGGGGTTTATCATCCTGGCACCATCTAAGGTCATATCAGGACAGGAACCGTATTGTGACAATGGACACTCATGGTGACTTTATAGTGCTGCCCACTGGGATGCCAGGCTGGCGGCACGATAGCCTGATTTGCCACACTATGCAGATAACACTGAGGTAACCAGTCCTTGCATTATCCTAGTAAGGCCAAGCTCCAGGCTAGCTAGCAACGAGTATCGATTTTGTAAGTAAGTATTTGGTTTGACTCGGCCGGGATTCGAACTCCCGATCTTCTGCACACCTCCACGTTTACCCATTCGGCCACCGCGTCCGGTCATGTAGTGCTAACCGGAGGTGGGGGCTGGGGGTGGATGTGGGGGTTGGTGTGGGCTGGGAGGAGGGCGACCCTATTAATGTTAGCTTCTCATGCCCACGTTCCTGCTTTCGATATTGTAATAGACGGGGAGCGACCGGTGCCCGTTTTGGTAGCTTGTGGAATTTGACTCCCTGGATTTGAGCCCCGGTGGAGTCAAAGCAATGATTTAAATTGGATACTTGTCACTACCTAGTTTGACATTCGGCATTACTAGGATAGGGCAAAGAACAGTTACACTAGAATATTTCTAACAAACTGATATTTATATCCCGCTTTCCTAACTGCAACTGAACATTACAACTTACTACCACTTTACCAACTGAATACAGAAGATAACTTCTGCTTACATTCTAAATACTTTGTAAATACTCACATTGATCTGACTAATACTGATCTAATTATATGACACTACTGTTACCATATCGCTATGGAACTTTTGGGTTACAGAATGTCAATGCGCTACATGCTGCAAATTGTGAATTCAACAGTTATTGTACACCTTATTCTATATGCCTTTTGTGTAAATAACCCTGTATTGAAAAATGGCTGGAAGACCAGTGCTTCGGCACCAACAAAATACTTATTCAGCAGAATAAACATATTTACCCCAAACAAACAAAAAACAGTGGAATGGGGGAAAACCAATTTTCGCGGTTGAAATTTCCCCTGCTTAAACTGGTAAAGTTGCATAGACCGATGGTTTCGAGTTTCAGCCATTTCCTGAGATAAATATATTAGGTTGATTATCATAATTGACTTAACTTTAGTTTGAATTAACTTTTATTTTAAATTGCCAAGTTTGGAAATATTTGAAGTGAAAACATGGTATATTAATTTTGCCAAGCATCTCACAACTCTGACACCATAGGTTTCAGCAGTAACAGGTTCTATTACATTGCCTTAATATTACCTTTTACGCAGCAATAAATCCTTAATAAGTACACCAGTATCTGAATTGGATATGTAGGATCAAATCTAGGTCAGTGTTTTAGTTTTGAATATTTGATGTTTTCATTGGACTATGCAGCTTTAATCAACTTTAATCAACTAATGTACAATCAAACACATCTGACTAAGTTGCGTTGATTTTTTGGCCCTGCACCAACGGTTCTACACTGCAGATAGTATGCATGACCTTTTTACTAAGGTAAAACAGGAAAACATTTAAGCCTTTTTGAGGGCAGCTGGACTGTACCACCTCATATAGTTTACTAAATAGATTCTATCAATTATTAATCAAACTTTTCTTTTTCTATGGGAATTTGTTTCCCTTGACCACAAATATATGATTGTGAGCTTTCTAATTTAATGAGTGTCTATTGGCACATAATTGATTATCTGCTTTTACACGTAAAAGCGATGGTTTGAACAAAAAACAAACATTTCTCACCATGAATATGGCCTATGCTGCCGACATGGCGCAAAGCAACCACCAATCAATCAATCAATCAACTAATGTACCAATAAAAATATATATTTGGTAATTATAAAATAGTGTGCGATGATCTAGGAATTAACCTAGCAACGTACGGTACCAACATTCTAGACATCTCCTGAAGTCCTTTCTTTTTATTATTAAACTGTTAAATATACATACATTCGATCCATTCAATACATAGTCTGTTCAGGAGGGTGATTAATTATCGCTCAGAGTTAACTCAACATCTGCTTGGAGAAGCGAATCACTGACCTATTTAGCTCTTGTTAAAATCCGTGTGTTGTTGCCAAGTGAAGTTGCTATAAACCTCTTGCACCAACTACTGGTACTGATCATTGATTGGGTAGCAGAAATACATTATTCAGAACTGAATCAGTCTACACTAGTTGCATATTGTAAAGTACTAGTGTGGTTAACTGAATTGTAAAAGTGTGCTTTGTCAATCATTTAGGCTTTCATCCATAAAGCCCCAGTCAGACCTCACCGGATTGAGGAAGCGGACAGAAACCGGACACTGTCCGGTGAAATGCGACAATGCCCGGTTGATATATGGTAGGCTTCCGGCGTGTCCATTCTATCTCCGGTCGTGTCCGGTACAAATTTTGAACATGCACAAAACTTGTACCGGACACCGCCGGACTCGCGTGTACAGTTGGTGTCCGGTTTAAGTCTGTTTAGTCTGTTTTGTCCGGTTCATGTCCGCTACTCATCCGTTAGGGTGTCCGGTTTGTATCCTGAAGAGTCCATTGATGGTGCTGCGGGAATTTGGTCCATCAGTATTTGGCGCATCCGTGAAAAAGTCCGGTAGGTGTCCGGTTGGTGTCCGGTCCGTCCGTTAGACATTTGGTTGGCGTCCGGTTATCGTCCGGTGGCTATTCATTAATGTACGTTCCTTGTCCATTTAGCATTCATTTCATCGGGTACATTTCGGTACATTTTGACATCAGACATCAACAAACTAGACAATTATTTCTCCGGTGGTGTCCGGTACTCAGTCCGGTAAGGTCTGACTGGGCCTTAATTGATAGCTGCAAGGCAATAGCTGACCACCCATTATGGATTTGAACGCACAGGGTCGAATCCTGGTCGAGTCAAAGCAATGACTTACAAATTGATACTTTTCGCTTCCTAGCCAGGCATTCGGCATTAATAGGATAGGACAAGGACCGGTTGGTTCAGTGTCAGGATAATGTTACTGAGTGGGATATCAGGTAATGGTGCTGGCTGCCTGGTCTCCTAGTGGGGCAGCACTATGCGGTTGGCATGAGTGTGCGCTGTCATATGACCGTAGATGTTGCGAGGACGTACAACTTCAACAACCAGCCACCCCTTTGTGCATTATAATGAAGGTCGTGGCAATGTGGTCGCACCGGTACCATTATGAGCTCGCCTTGCCTGTTACAGAGACCCAAGGGGGTTGTTTGGGTTAGGGGAGGAGGTACTCAGAAGGGCTGTGCTGCCAGAGTGGTGACGCAAACACACCACCGGCGTAATCGATTAATCGACTCTGGTCACCCGAGCCACCTTTTGGCGCATGCGCACATCCTGCAGACTCCGGTCGAATAATCTAATACGCTTCTCCACGCTCGGGGTGAAAGAAATGGTGGCCCTTTTTTTGTGTTTTTTAATAGCTGATATAATTACAGCAAAATATGATTTAAATATTTTTATGATGGCATAGTTTAGTGATATTTCCATTTCATTAATCTATGTTATTACCAACAAAAAAATGTATGACTGGTACCAGTGGCGGTTATCCTGCAGGATGGTACCAGCATAAATGTGACATCATCGCTCCTAGCCAACCCCAGCTATGAGGTGGGTTACTTGGGTCGGATCGTTTTGCACACAGCACATGTATTTGTTGACTCTACTCGCAGTGTTCGATTTGAAATTCTGACGACTTGGGTCACCCGAGTCACTCAGGTCGTGTTAATCGATTACGGCCTGGGTGGGTGGGGGGGGGGGGGTGTTTGGGTTAGGGGAGGAGGTGCTCAGAAGGGCTGTGCTGCCAGAGTGGTGACGCAAACACACCACGTGACATGGTGGCTATTTGCGTACACTACTCAGCCCTGGGGGCACCCGGGGATGTGGCCGGAATGACCGTACAGCATGCGGAACTGGTTGGTTGTTGGAATTTTACATCCTGGCAACATATAAGGTTATATGATTATCAGGACGGGTACTGACTTGTGACAGGGCACACTCCTGGGGGCTTTATAGTGCTGCTCGCTGGGAAATCAGCCTAAGTATAATTCTGAGCGCCAGGCTAGGAAGCAACAAGTATACATTTCTAGGTTATCGGCTTGACTCGACCAGGTTAGAAATCGTTGGTTCGAATCTCATGATCTACCAAAACAGGAGACGGATTCTCAACTCATTCGGTCATCCCGTTTGGTCTCTAGTACTTTGAAGAATTGCGTGATTGATTGGTGGTTACTTTACGCTGTGTCGGCAGCAGAGGCGATATTCACAGCGATTACTTTGAAGATGATTGTGTGAAGTAATATTGCACATATATTATTGTTACACACAGTTACTTTGATACAGAGGTGTATTTTATTATTGTTAACATGCGGGTTCGTGACCCGCCTGGTAGTTGTCACCGCTTTCTTCCCCAGGGATCGGACGCGGTGTCCCAATCGGTAGAGCATAGGGTTCCCGTATGGAAGGTCAGAAGTTAAAATCCTGTTTGAGTCAAACCAATGACTTATACAATTGATACGTGTTGCTACCTAGCCTGGCACTCGGCATTACTAGGATAGGGCAATGACTGGTTAGCTCAGTATCACTATCAGGCTAATGCGAATAAGTAAGAAATCAGGTCATGGTGATGGCAGCCTTGTCTCCCGGTGGGGCAGTGCTATAAATTCTCCATGAGTGCGAACTGGCACAAGTTGGTACCCGTCTTGATCTGACTTTAGATGTTGCTAGGATGTAAAACGCCAACAAACTAAATTGTCCTCAGGGGCACTTTCCTCCAGAGTGATTGAATGGACGTGGAGGGAAGTAACTCACTGCCTGGCCGGCAAGCCACTTGGTTTGTGGGCTGACAAGGAAATAATTGTCATTTGCATATTCATGAACAGATTGGGGAGCTAGCTACTGGGGAGCTAGTTAGTTGAAAACTAATTAGAGGGTAGCTCGTCAGATGGTAGGCAGATACAGAGGAGGTAGTTAGTGTTGACCTTGTTAAAGGGGGGGGGGGGGCAGTTATTGGAGTGTTAGTTAGTTAGTTAGAAGAAAGCTAGTTACTGGAGATCTAGAAACTGGGCTAGCTAGAGAGCGGCTAATTAGTTGGACTAGTTCAAGAAACAGCGAATTGGTGGGGAGGTAGTTAGTAGGAGTAGTTAGAGAAAAGGTAATTAGTGGGTAGTTAGTTAGTGGGACTAGTTAGAGAAAAGGTAATTCGTGGGTAGTTAGTTAGTGAGACTAGTTAGAGAAAAGGTAATTAGTGTGGAGTTAGTGGGACTAGTTAGAGAAAAGGTAATTAGTGCAGAGTTAGTTAGTGGGACTAGTTAGAGAAACGGTAATTAGTGTGGAGTTAGTTAGTGGGACTAGTTAGAGAAAAGGTTATTAGTGTGGAGTTAGTTAGTGGGACTAGTTAGAGAAAAGGTAATTAGTGCAGAGTTAGTTAGTGGGGGTAGTTATTGAGGAGCTAGCTGGTTCGGCTATTTACAGGGTGCGTAGCTATTTAGTTAGAGGGAAACTAATTAAAGAATAGCTAGTTAGTGTCTCACTAGTTAGTGTGTCACTAGTTAGTGTGTCACTAGTTAATGGAAAGCTATTTAGTGTGGAACTAGTTAGTGGGGAACTAGTTAGTGGGGAACTAGTTAGTGGGAAACTAGTTAGTGCATATCTAGTTAGTGAGAAGCTAGTTAGTTAGTGGGACTAGTTAGAGAAAAGGTTATTAGTGTGGAGTTAGTTAGTGGGACTAGTTAGAGAAAAGGTAATTAGTGCAGAGTTAGTTAGTGAGGGTAGTTATTGAGGAGCTAGCTGGTTCGGCTATTTACAGGGTGCATAGCTATTTAGTTAGAGGGAAACTAATTAAAGAATAGCTAGTTAGTGTGTCACTAGTTAGTGTGTCACTAGTTAGTGTGTCACTAGTTAATGGAAAGCTATTTAGTGTGGAACTAGTTAGTGGGGAACTAGTTAGTGGGGAACTAGTTAGTGGGAAACTAGTTAGTGCATATCTAGTTAGTGAGAAGCTAGTTAGTTAGTGGGAAGCTATTTAGTTAGTGGGAAACTAGTTAGTGTATAACTAGTGAGTGGGAAGCTAGTGAGTGGGAAAATCGTTAATGAGAAACAAGTTAGTGGGAAGATAGTTAGTGAGAAACTAGTAAGTGTATAACTAATTCGTGGGAAACTAGTTAGTGAGAAACTAGTTACTGGGAAACTAGTTAGTGGGAAACAAGTTAGTGAGAAGATAGTTAGTGGGAAACAAGTTAGTGGGAAACTAGTTACTGAGAAGCTAGTTAGTGGGAAACAAGTTAGTGGGAAACTAGTTAGTGGGAAACTAGTTAGTGGGAAACTAGTTAGTGGGAAACTAGTTAGTGGGAAACTAGTTAGTGGGAAACTAGTTAGTGGGAAACTAGGTAGTGGGAAGCTAGTTAGTGGGAAACTAGTTAGTGGGAAACTAGCTGGTGGGAAACTAGTTAGTGAGGAACTAGTTAGTGGGAAACTAGTTAGTGGGAAACTAGTTAGTATGAAACTAGTTAGTGGGCAACTAGTTAGTGGGAAACTAGTTAGTGGGAAGCTAGTTAGTGGGAAACTAGTTAGTGGGAAACTAGCTGGTGGGAAACTAGTTAGTGGGAAACTAGTTAGTGGGAAACTAGTTAGTATGAAACTAGTTAGAGGGAAACTAGTTAGTGGGAAACTAGTTAATGGGAAGCTAGTTAGTGGGAAACTAGGTAGTGGGAAACTACTTAGTGTCTAACTAATTTGTGGGGAAACTAGTTAGTGGGAAACTATTTAGTGGGAAACTAGTTAGTGGGAAAATCGTTAGTGCAAAGCTAGTTAGTGGGAAGTTAGTTAGTGTATAACTAATTACTGTATATACCACATTGAAGAATAACTGCTTTGGCTGTCTTAGTTACTCATCTTATACTCACTACTATCAGGATGATCCTGGCAACTGTCTGCCAGTCTCCCCCCGCCTCCCCCCCCCCCCCCCCCTCACTAAATACCAAAACAACTCATAAGTAAGAAAGGGAAGACAAGTCATGCAAGATTGACAGTGATAAGGTTGAACTTTATTGCTACAACTCTTGTTCACCTATTAGTGACCTGCCACCCTGACTCACTTACAACCTGCCACACAGACCCACGTGGTTCCAGCTTGTTCAGTATAATTCAGTGCCTACATCCCATTGAACCTAAGTCCTATGGGTGTTACACACAGCTCAGTGGTAAACTGCTTCTTTTGGTATCTCCAGAGTGAGTGTGTCTGCATAGCAAGTGCAAGGAGTACAAGGGTGACTGGGCTCACACAGAAATCCAATCAGATACTTCTGCAGCCTGGGAGGGGCGGTGCCCAAGACGGGCACCTGTCACTCAACCCCAGTGCAGGTGGTGACCCTAATATATGCAGAATGGCTGGGTGTGCTTACCCAGTGGTCCTGTGGTAACAAGTAGTCATCATACAGTTACAATAAACATTAATACATGCTCCTACTCCATTTCCACTCTTCCTGGTGCATGGAGGGAACATTTCTATAATTAATAATCATATCTTAATATCCGGACATCATACTGCAATCCCGGTCACTGTGTGACATAGCATTTCCACACAGTTATTTATATGTCACACAGCGAGTGGGCACACATTGCATCACTATTACATGACAATGGTCCCCAACTCCATCACCCGAGATATTGATATGATTCCAAGCTTGTCTATCACGACTGAAAGGCCATATATTTAACCTGTTAGCCAATCACCAGACTAATCACACCTCTACCACATCTCTCTTACTGTGCCACCTAGGCTGACCCTCTCCACCCAATCACTGACCAATCACCGACCAATCATGCAACGTTTGAGTACTAGTGAATTAGAAGTCCGTTGACTATGCATTTTTAACCGTTCGGCTATTCCGCCCCCGCCTAAGGCGAGCCTACATGTTAATTTATGTAATTATTTCCATGTGAATTTCCGGGGGCCTGCTGAGGGCTGCCGACGCCTCTCGTCCCATCTGCAGGTAGACCGTCGCCGTCGTTGTCATTCTCGGGCTAAGGGCAGACAGCCAGAGTATCATATAAATACAGTTCTTTGTCCCTCCCCGCATTAATTATATCAAAGCAATTACTTATTATTTCAACTATAGCTGTCCTCCCTGCCGTTCGGTGTGTATTATTATGTTTGAATTAATCCAGAACTAAGCAAGTGCTCCCTGTGTCTCTGCTACTGTCACTGATAATCAGCCTATGTTAATGTCTTATCTTCAGCCAAATAGCACTACGTTAATTCTGTTAATATGTCAGTTATTATCTCCCCGCAGAGGGGTTAATCGGCTACATAATGCCTACCAGGCATAAGGCCCTTAATTACATATAAAGCAATCAAATATCAGGTTGTCCATAGCGGTTAATCTACAAGAAGACTGGAGAATAGTAAAGAATGCAAGGAACATTCCAATTCACATTTCCAAGAGCTCACAGGTTTATTCTTACCCTAACTAGTACAAGAAGAGTTCTTTCATAGATTGATTTCACTGAATACCGATTAAATGCAATAAGTATATCCCCTCCCATATTAGTTAAGTTAAATAAGTTTGGAATTTCGACAATAAAAGCCTAAATCTCGTCTAAAACATAAGAGCATGCAGAAACACGTCTGATGGGTCGGAGCCTGAGCGCTCGACCTTCCACCATTGCTAGGAAAGTCACAATTGACATCTCCTAGCAACGCATTACAGCAGCGAACCCGGCCCCACAAATGGTGGCAAATGCGAGCCTGGCGAGTAGCCCGCATTTCATAATGCGAGCTAATCAGCCCAGCCTGCATTTCCATCGGTCGAGTAGTCTCGCCCACTTCACATGATAACCTATGTAACTCCACATATCCCTTTTCTTCCCCATCTTACAGAATGGGCTATTTGAGTTGCAATCCACTAGGTAAGGACTGATCCATTCAGGAAGATAAGACCAACTATCATATTGGCTATTCCAAGTACAATACAGTTGGTCTTTCTGGAATCAAATACAATGAAAATATTGCAACCGAAAAAGACAATTACTGCCATTTATGCTCAAAAGAGTCTCGGTTTCTGCTAACAATATAAGTGATGTTTTGCTTAACCAATATCAAGTGTTTTATTGGAATTCCATAATGGCTTTACAACGGCCGCAGGGTCCTCATTAAGCCACCAGATGGCGCCTCATTAAGACACAGTCAAAGAAGACACCCGAGGGCCACCAGGCCAGACAGATAAACATGATTAAAGTGGCAGTCACGTGACCAACCCAAATTAACTTGTTCACAGAAGCGATGGCTGAATCAGACAGAGCACTGGCTGGCTTCCACGAATGGGAGGGCGTGGGTTACATGATTTGGTCGGTTGTTGGAGTTTTACGTCCTGGCAACATCTAAGGTCATATCAAGATGGGTACCGACTTGTGACAGTGTTCCCTCATGGCGACCTTGTAGTGCTGTCCCACTGGGATACCAAGCGACTGGCGTCATGACCTGATATATCACTCAGTCACATTATCCTGACATTGAGTTAAGCAGTCATTGTCCTATCCTAATAATGCCAAGCACCTGGCTAGGAAGCGGCAAATATACATTTTGTAAGTCATTGGTTTGACTCGACCGGGGATCGAACTCCCGACCTTGCGCACGGGAAGCCTGCACGCTACCAATTAGGCCAGGACTTACCTATCGCGGATTGATATCAAACTAGACTTGGCTGTTATGCAGGCTCATCTTTCTTTATATCAATCCACAATAGGTGTGTTCTGTAACCTTGTCAATGGAAAGCTATCCATTTCCGATAAAAGGTACTTCTTTTTTTTCTTTATTTTCTTTTTTTATTGAGGCGGTATTTATACTGTCCATAGCATATAAGCCCAGGTACCCAGGCTTGTTTTCAATGCTGGCCAGTTGTAGTGTTGGTGTTATCTTACCACACAGTAGCTGCTGATAAGTTATTTGATTGCCTGCATTTCAGTAGCAGATAGATAATTGGTTGGTATGGTTAGTAGCCTATGGTAGTTTTTTTTAATTTTCTTGGCATATATGTATTTTATTGTGTTGTACTCTTATTACTAGATAGACAAGCCTACTCCTATTTACATATCATAGGCTTGTACATAGCTTGTGGTGTGTTATCTGGCTATTCTTGGCATGGTTACCTTCCATTGGGCATCCCACTGGTGGGCCGTGACATATCACATGCCCTTTTGCAGTGCAGCTTAGTGGGGGTTTCCTAGCCTAATTTGCACAGATATTTTTTGTAAGTTTTTAGGTCAGGAATTTGTCGTTCCTTTACCATTTGGGCATTCCACACCTTGGCAGCCTAAAGGTAGATAAATATATTAGGTTAATTTATCTCAGAAAATAACAGAAACTCAGACACTGGTTAGAGGTTCTGACCTTTATTCTAGGTCACACCGCTAATCTCAAAGTTGATGGCTTGTTTCCCCATGCCATCACCTCTGGCAGTTTACATACAGCATCACCAAAGGCCAGTTGCTCCAATACTGTGTCTATTTGGTGTGGGAGGTTAAAAATCCATTGGGTCAGTAAAAGTGTAAGCTTGGCCTTTCTATTGATCAACTGTCTAATGGTGAAAATAAAGTTATTCAGTCTTATCCATGATAGGCCGTATAAATCGTCAAGAAAAATAAAACCAAGAAAAACCACCGTACTATGAAACTTTAGTCTGTTGAAGGCGAATCACGGAATGAGACATTGCGGCGCTGAAATACTGTTGTCCGTATTTATTTGTTTGTTTGTTGTTTAACGTCCTAGCAACATCTAAGGCCATATCAGGACGGTCCGGCGCGGTGCCCGAATGGGAAGAGCGCGGACCTCATGAGAGGAAAGTCGGGAATTCAGTTCCTGGTCGAGTCAAACCAATGACTTATAAAATTGATATTTGTCACTTCCTAGCCTGGCACTCAACATCAATAGGATAGGACAAAGACTGGTTAGCACAGTGTCACTGATTGTAGGTACCGGGCGCGGTTTGTTTGTTTGTTGTTGTTTTACATCCTAGCAACATCTAAGGTCATATCAGGATGGTCCGACGCGGTGCCTGAATGGGAAGAGCGCGGACCTCGTGTGCGGAAAGTCGGGAATTCACTTCCTGGTCGAGTCAAACCAATGACTTATAAAATTGATACTTATCACTTCCTATCCTGGCGCTCGACATTAATAGGATAGGGCAAGGACTGATTAGTGTCACTGAGTGGGATATCGGGTGTGGAGCCAGCAGCCTGATTTTCCTGATGTTTGATGGCAGTGACAAGAACTAACTCTGTGGCGTTCGTGGAGAAGGTGCCTTAATCACAGTAAAGGCTTGCATCAGTTCCCTCTTCACGGTAACCAGCCGCATCTAAGAGACATCGGTTTTAAAGGCTACGGAGGATGACCTGTGCAGACAGGATCCTGGGGAACCAGGTTGGTAGTAATTAAACTCGTCAGTCCTGCAACGGTTAGGAATTAATTATACATCCTTTCCTCATCCTGCCCCAGACCACAGAAGATGCGACTGGCACAGAGGCTTTCAAACACTCCCCATACAAAGTAATATCAGTTTTTGTTTGTTTGTTGTTGTTTTACGTCTTAGCAAATCTAAGGTCATATCAGGATGGGTACCAACTTGTGACAGTGCGCAGTAATGGCGACTTTAATGTGCTGCCCCACTGGGAAATCAGGCCATGACCCGATGTCCCACTTAGTCACATTATCCTGACACTGAGCTAACCAGTCCTTGCCCTATCCTATTAATGCCGAGCGCCAGGCGACGAAGTGACAAGTACCAATCTTAAAGTCATTGGTTTGACTCGAATATCAGTAGTAGATCCTCTTTAGACCTCAGTTACAGTATGCCTTGCATCCATTTCTGACCACCTTATGACAACTTTGCGACTAAAAGCCGGTGACCCCATTGTGACCAAAATAAGGCTAAAAAGAATGGAAATGCAATGCTCAGTGCTGGCTGCTCAGCCGCTCGGCGATCAGTCGCCGACCAATAGGCGATCAGGGCCAAATTGTGGGGTATGGTCGCTGGCTGGTCACTGACTGGTTGGCAACCTGTCGGCGACCAATCGCCGACCGATTGACGAACGGTTCTTCAAGTTATTCAAAAGCGACAGGCAGGAACTCATTACCTCCCGAATGGGAGGTAGGTGCGCTGCCCACTAGTCTATCCGCAGCTACCGGACGCGTTGGCCGAAGCGGTAGCGCAGGCTTCCCGTGCGGAAGGTCAGCCGTTCAATTCCTGGTCGAGTCAAACCAATGACTTATTCAATTGATACTTGGCGATTCCTAGCCTAGTCCTTCAGATTAATAGGAGAGAACAAGAACTGGTTGGCTCAGTGTCAGGATAATGTGACAGTGGGATATCAGGTCATGGTGCTTGTGATGTGGTCTCCCACTGGGGCAGCACTATGAAGTCACCATCAGTGCGGACTGTCACAAGTAGGTACCAGTCCTGATATATATTTGTTTTTGGCTGTTGGTGAATTTATGCTGCCCATAACGGCTAAGTCTAATGACTTGTTTTCGCTGCTAGACAGTAATAGTCTCATGGTTCCCCGTGTTTGATTACGTTCAGTTGTGTGCTCCATGCCTTCTTTCGCTTTCTGTAAGCATTTTGCCACACCTCCCTAACCTGTGTGAGTCTGTCATGTTAGTTCTACAACTGATATGACCTTGAGATGTTGCCAATACGCACAACTCCAGTCGTGCTGATGGGATGTGGTCCTGGGAGAGTGCCTTCTACACAACCCACAGTTGATCACATTACTACGCGGGCTAATTGCTGCGCCAACTGCTGTTCCAGCAGACCGCCCCTCACACATGTGACCAATTAGGGGACACCCTCAGCTGTTTACCAACATCTACCCCAACTCCACCTGCCGATCGTCATGCCGCGCTAGTGCTGAGGAGAATGGTGGTGAGGATACGGTCTTAGAGAATGTGCTGCCATCTGGTGAACCGCGCTGTGTTATATGGCGATTCCTGCAGTTCTGTATTGTTATATGGTGTCCATACAGTGCTGAGTGTTCGTTGTGGCGGAGTGGTTAGAGTGTCTGACTTTTTTCTAGGTCGGATGCCTGATCTGAGGGTCGGTGGTTCGAGTCCCAGTGCCCCCCCCCACCTCTGCCAATTTTGATTTCCACCGCTGTGTATAACTTACAGCGTCATCAAAGGCCTGTTGCTCTCATACCATGTCTATGTGGTGTGGGAGGTTAAAAATCCCTTGGGTCGGTAAAAGTGTAGGCCCGGGCTTTCTATCACTAAACTGGCCACAGCAGGAGCATCCACATCGCGGCCCTGGGAATCAGCTATCTGATTGCAAATCCTGCTACCACCATCCACCACCGAGAGCACGTCCGACGAATAAAGATCATACCTCTGCTCGAAAATCCCTTGAGATAACTGGTGGAAGGACACAATGAAGAAGAAGTGCTGAGTATGTGGGTATTGCAGTACCTCGAAAACCTTAGGCGCTAAAATACCTCAGGACTGGTACCGACTTGTGACAGTGCGCACTCATGGCGACTTTATAGTGCTGCCCCACTGGAAGACAAGGCCACCAACATGACCTGATATCCCACTCAGTCACATTATACTGACACTGAGCCAACCATTCCTTGTCCTAACCTAATAATGCCGAGCGCCAGGCTAGGAAGTGACAAGTATCAATTTTTAAGTAATTGATTTAACTCGATCAGGGTTCGAATCCACGACCCCACGATCTACCAACACGGGAGACGGACGCTCTAACTCATTCGGCCATCCCATCTGGTTGATCTCTACAGTGGTACATAATGATCCCTATAGTGGTATATTGTGATCTCTACAGTGGTACATAATGATCCCTATAGTGGTATATTGTGATCTCTACAGTGGTATATAGTGATCTCTACAGTGGCATATAGTGATCCCGACAGTGGTATATAGTGATCTCTACAGTGGTATTTAGTGATCTCTACAGTGGTGTATAGTGATCCCTACAGTGGTATATAGTGATCTCTACAGTGGTATTTTGTGATCTCTACAGTGGTGTATAGTGATCCCTACAGTGGTATATAGTGATCTCTACAGTGGTATTTAGTGATCTCTACAGTGGTGTATAGTGATCCCTACAGTGGTATATAGTGATCCCTACAGTGGCATATAGTGATCCCGACAGTGGCATATAGTGATCTCTACAGTGCTATATATTGATCTCTACAGTGGTATACAGTGATCTCTACAGTGGTATATAGTGATCTCTACAGTGCTATATAGTGATCTCTCCAGTGCTGTATGGTGAATCCCTGTAATACTGTATGACTATATTACTGTATGACATCCATACAAGCAGGTATATAAAATATGCAGCACTATAATACTGCCATGAATGAACCTCGGCGCAAGTCAGAACTCTTCTCGGTATGCACCCAGATATTACTAGGGTGCCAAACCCCAGTCAGTAACCACATAGACAAGGGAAGCTATATCGATTGACAGAGTTCAGCAGCTGGGAGCTTATCCCCACTTACCGAAGATTCGCTAAATAAAATTGAAATCAAATATAACCAAAATTCGTTATATCTTTGGTCCAATTAAAGCTGCATAGTTTGGTGAAGCGTCAAATTGTTAAAGCCAAAACTCTCACCTAGATTTGATTCTATATAACTAACTTACATACTGATGCACTTATTAAACATTTGTTGCCAAACATAAGGGCATATTAAATTAAAGAATTTGTTACTGCATAACCCTAAATTAATGTTGCATGTTTGTACTTCAAATGTCTCAAATAAATTAGCCATTTAAAAGAAAATTTACTTTAAACTAAAATAGGGGTTGTTTGTTTGTTTGTTTGTTGTTGTTTTACGTCCTAGCAACATCTAAGGTCATACTACAATAGGTAGATTATAACAACCAATTTAATATCTATATCTCAGAAAAATGACAGAAACCTAAAACCTCTGGACTATGCAACTTTAAGAGAGTTAAATTTGCGTATGCATTGTAGAAATGGTCGTGTTATCTTTTACCATGTTTCTGAATTCACTAAGAGATAACTAAATGTCTTGTCTGCTAACCAACCGTACTCCTTTCGTGTTTTTCCAGGTTAGTTTCCGGTGCTGTAAACTGAAAGTCTGGTGTCGGGAAAGCAGTCACGTGACGGTAGGTCTGTTCAGTGATGCGTGACATTACAACAAAGCAATGTATTCCTTGCACAGATGTGTCTTATAGTTCATCGAGATATGATGACTTATTCAAGTGATACTTGTTGCTTCCTAGCCTGGCGCTCGCCATTAATAGGATATGTCAATGACTGGTTTGGCTCGGTGTCAGGATAATGTGACTGAGTGGGATATTGGATCATGGTGCTGGCAGCTTTGTATCCCAGTGAGGCAGCACTATAATATCGGGTTATGGTGCCGGTGGCCTTTTATCCCCATTGTGCTTCACCGATTTTGCCAACGGCGTCTGGTCTCGATGTGGGATGGTTCCGAACGCGGTGGCGAATCGGCACAGCGCAGGCCTCCTAGGTGGAAGGTCGGGGGTTCAATTCCCAGTTGAGTCAAACCAATGGCTTACAACATTGATACTTGTCGCTTCATAGCCAGGCACTTGGCATTATTAGGATAATGCAATGACTGGTTGGCTCATTGTCAGGATAATGTGACTGAGTGGGATATTGGATCATGGTGCTGACAGCTTGGTATCCCAGTGAGGCAGCACTATAAAGTCGCCATAAGTGCGCACTGTCACAAGTCGGTACCCGTCCTGATATGACCGATGTATGATGGCGAGCTGATCGTCCAGAGAATCTGGGTCGGATTGAAACTGTTGAACAGGCTGGTTGGTTGTTGGAGCTTTACATCCTGGCAACATCTAAGGTCATATCAGGATAGCTTGAATAGGTTCGCTGAGTGGTTCGGCAGAGTAAAACCAAAAGCTTAAACATTGTGCACTCACCCGACCTAGCCTGATTTCTTGGCATTACTGGGACAGAAAAAGACTGATGGCTTTGGTGACAAGATAATATGACTGAGCAAGATATTGTGGTATAATTCCAGCAGAATTATATCCCAATGTGGCAGCATTATGAAATCGCCATGACTGCGATTACTATCGCCACTCGTGAAGCTAAGCTACCCGTCCTGATATGACCTCAGATGTTGCTAGGAGGAAAACCCCAATAAACAAACCAGCAGCGATTGGTCCTGAGCACTGAATCTCTCCTGTCACTTAACCAGCAGGGCGTGTTCGTGTGACGCGGATGGGCGGGCAGGCTCTGTGGTCAGCCATGTGCAACTGATGGAGCTATCGGATGCTGGGCCCGACACGCATACCCCCCATACCCGCACCCCCACCCCAGCCCCCACGTCAGGCTAGGCCCAGGCGAACACCTTATCTGCTCCGTCGCTAGTGACTGCTTGATGATGGCTTCTCATGAATGTGGTCTGTTTCCGGTGGCCTTGTCAGAAAGGGTCCCCAACCCTTAAATGGATCGGTTGGTTGTTGGAGTGTTACGCCCCGGCAATATCTCACCATTAGTTCCGCATGGCTGCTCACTATCACCAGCCTACACTGGAGGCATTCGACTGGGACCTTTCTATCCGCAAGATCTATGGATGGAGCCACAAGACACATTTGATTCATACGTATAGAAACCCACTTCCGGTCCCAGTCGAATAGGAATTTGTAAAGAAATATTTTGATATGCGAATATAGAGGCCCAGTCGAATCCGTCCACTCTCACCATCTTACATACTCACTAGTCTGCACACAGACCAGTACAAGTTCACTAGTGGGAGGCAGTGATTTCCATTTAAACAACAACGCCTCCACACACGCTTATAGTTAGTTGGTTGGTTGTTGGGAATTTTATGTCCTGGCAACATCTAAGATCATATCAGAACAGGTACCGACTTGTCACTCATGGTGACTTTATAGTGCTGCCCCACTGGGAGACCAGACCACCAGCACCATGACCTGATATCCGACTCAGTCATATTATCCTGACACCAAGCCAACCAGTCCTTGCCCTCTCCTATTAATGCCAAGTGCCTGGCTCGGAAGTGACAGGTATCAATTTTGGTTTGACTCGACGAGGGTTCGAATCCCACGATCTACATAATCTGTAGTGAGCAGTTTATGATGATAAACTATCAGGATAGTTTATCAGTGCTGCAGTGTGCAGAACTGCAGCATTGATAAACTGCGCCGTTTAAACGGCCCGTTTTTGGTGTGTTTTTTTGTTTTTGGGGTCTTTCTTTTTTCTTTGTCCTTGCAAATCTGGCAGGGGGGAAGGGGAGGGGGGGGGGGTCTTCGCAGCGACTTGTGCGGTGGTGGTGTGGTGTGGTAGTGGCCCGGGAGGTGGCAATATGTTCTTAGGGCCCGGGGTCCTTTACCTCGACTGGAGAGCAAAGCAGGATCCGGAGTCGTTGGCAACAGGGCCATGGGCGGCATGTTGGTCCTCCAGGCCCCTGTCGCAGGGTGGGTGGTCCAGGGCCAACAGAGCTCCTAGACGGGGGTGTGGTAGGTGGGTGTGATTGGCGTCCACGGCCCCAGCACCCACTCCATCGGTGATCGAAGCGGGAACCAACGTTGTGGGTGTGGGGGTCGAGGCTGTCACACCCAGTGTATCCGGGACCGCACAGGGCTCCCAGTGTAGGTGCACTCACGGGGTTCCCCGATGGGACCTCATGGGGCTCCCTGACTGGGACCTCACAGGGCTCCCTGCTGGGGGACCTCACGGGGGTCCCTGATGGGGGACCTCACGGGGCTCCTTGACTAGGACCTCACGGGGCTCCCTGACTGGGGGACCTCACGGGGATCCCCAATGGGACCTCACAGGGCTCCCCGATCGGACCTCATAGTGTGGTATGTAATGTAAGGACAACAGCTCCCGTAGGATGTTTGTGCTAAAATTGATTTTTTTGCAGTTCTGGCTGCAATAGGGTTCAGGCTTACAGAAAATGATGGGGTCCAAATTTTCAGACCCCTCCCCCCTTCGTGGGGGGTCAGTTCCATTTTGAGACCCCCCGCAACTGGCCATTCACCTATCTCCGGAAGTTATTGACCGATTTTCATACTTGAAGTGTCAATTTGTAGGTTTTCAGGTATGCTGAGTTGATTTATGACGCTTACAAAGCAACCGGAAGTTTCCTTCTTGCACTTCCGGTCAGTATATAGGGTCACGCTCCATATCCTCACCATGTATGATCAGATTTTCACAATTTGTGAAACTTTTGTGAAGAACTCTGAGCTGATTCATTGCAAAGTTCCTCTGGGAGAGTTATTGAAGTATTTGCTGGCAAAACTGTCAAATCCGACATAGAAATTCCGAAGAATCAGTACGCTATTCATTGATGTCCATATCTGGAGTATCATCCCGAATAGTATTTGCACAGTCACCGCCATAGCATTTACAGAGTGGAGTGCAGGGCAGGCCATTCTTCAAGCAGCTACACCTAATTCCCCTGCACCCTGCTTTGCAGCCACATTTGACGAGTTCAACTATAGCCCGTGGGGCAGGCAAGGCAAGACATCTCACTGGAACATACACCTCTTTCTCCAATTTCCATCCATTTTCTTCAATTGGAGAAAGGGCCGGACAATTATCTGGGTATGATTTGTCCCGCATTGTGATGTAGTTTGCGCGGATGATATGTGGAAGCAATGCAGCACGAGTTGGTGCAAGCATCTCGCTTTCCAAGTTCTTTGACCGGAACAACTCCCACCTGAGTGATGGTAGGGTTGTTGGACCTTTTGAACTGTAGACGCGACACACGAAAGTCTCCAATGCCATCACCTGTGTGGGAAGCTTGCCATCGTTCATCTCATCAGGAAAGGAAATACATCCTAATGCCTTGAAGCAGTCAATAGCTTGTATGCTTTGCCACCAAAGATCCCACGAAGAGCTGCTGATGTGTATGCAGCACTTTCAATGGCACATATATCCAGGCCACTGCCATCGACTGTTTTACCAAGAGCATGCAAAGTTGCAAATGCAATGTGGAGAGCTCCTGCTCTCAAGATGCAATTGGTGTTCCCAACTGACTGTTGAATCTTCAACGCACGTGAGTATAGGTCAAGGTCAAGTGTTATCAAAGTTTTCCTCTGTGGACCAACGACAGTGGCAGAGATTCCCTGGGTTAACCAAAGAACAATGTAAAGAGTCCCATAGTCCATTGGCGAGGTCTTGAATAATGGAGCAATCACCTCTACATTTGTGCGTGTTGGGCTCTCATAGGACTGGGATAACAGCAGAGATTTGGTAGCAGCCCAAGTTGGCATCACATCTTTCTTTACCAATTTCTCTGGTTGCTGTATATGTTCTTTGACTGAGAGTATAGTGTCGTCTGGAGCACTGTCATTACGATACTCTTCCTGATTTGATTGAACATTACAGCCCTGGGTTGTGGCCATCTCCATGTTTTCCTCAGTTCCAAGGTAGTTTGCAAGTGCCCAGGTGTGAGTGAAATCTTTGGAAAGTATATTCTTCCACTTTCTCATTTCGTAGACCTCAAATCTCAATGGGGTTGTTTTGATGATTGGGTCTTGCACCATGTTCACTTCAAAGGCCAGATGTGTCTGTGAAACAAGCTTTTCTGGTATTTCAAGTTGTCGGTTCATCTTCATCTTGCTGGAACATAACAATCACTGTTCCATGGAAGGTTCCTTGCCCAGCCAGTGTGTCTTCCAAGAGATCAATATTATCTATCGCAAACCATGTGTTCAGACCCTTCTTGGCAAAGTCTGGAAGACAAAATCCACCAGCTTCCTTCATTCGCTGGAGAACACACTGCTCAACTCGTTTCTCTAAGTCAATGATCTTCAGGTAGTCACTTCCAACATAGACAGCTGAGAGGTTCTCGATGATATTCTTGTCGCGCACTCTAGAGTGAACAGCCAGGGGAAGACCGATCGAGAGAGGGGTTTGGACCATTTGTCGGAATGCACTGTCTTTCTTTGGCTGGTGTTTTACCTGGCGATCAGTCTGAGTATTCTGAACTAGAGATTGGCTTGTGACGTCGACAGTTTTGTCCACCTCCTGGTCCCGTATTCCAGACACTTTGATGACGTCACTACCAAAGAGCAGGTGGCTCAAGAAAAACTGTAGTAAAGACGGATTTTCAAAATTTCTGAAGTTTCCTGTGAAAGACCAACTACATTGTTGCATCATCTCTTCTCGCAGAAGTTTAGTGACCGTACTGAGGTGAAAAAGTTGGTCACCTCAGGACAGTCGCCAAACTTACTGAGATCCATGGCCTTGCTGACAGCAGTGGGGAGAACAAGATTGTCAGGCTCATTTCATCTCAGTGAGGCGACAAACTTAACATCTGGAAGACGCTCGCTGATGAGTCTTTTGAGGTATTTCCGATAGTTCTCACTCTCGTTAATATCTATGCGGTACCTTTTCAGAATTGACAAGTATTCATCATTGACCTCAGCCATGCTCAATGTAATATCATCGTCACTAAGGGTGTTCTGAATAGCGAGGAGCAATTGTTCATCACATAGTGAGAGAATGAGCGATACATTACTGCGATCCATCTTCGATGATATTCTCTGCAGAGCGCAAACATGTCCAATGATAGTGCTTTTCAAGAGCTGAGGCGTCACCAGGTCAGCTACACAAACTCTGACCTGGTCATCCGGGGTTTGCTGCTTCATCTCAAGGAGTGTTTTACCCATTGTATCAGTAAGAACACAGTGCAGTGACTCTGAGTCAGTCTTGGGGCAAAAGTCACAGGTGGAGAACATACACACTTCTTCCTTTGGGACAGTCTTTGACCGCTTTGGCCGTACTGATCCGTCAGCACTTGAAGGTCGCCCTCGTCCTTGTGGAGCACAAATAGGTGAATCGGTTTGGGGTCGCTTACTAAGGCGTTCAATCTTAGTCTTGTTGACGATAGGTTTCCGACATTCACTATGATATCGAACAGATTTGAGGTCTTCTTCATTCAAGCCGGACAACTGATTCAATAGTTTATGAATGTCACTTTGAGTGTCACCAAGAGACACTTCTCCCGGCACCATCGTAAAAGTTCATCTGTCATGGCTGGATTGTTCACCAATCACCTGTTTGATTTGGCACATTCTTTACAAATCACGCAAACGTTATCCTCCCCTGCAGACATATCGGCCATATGTGATTTACTGATCTTGTTAATAATGCTGGCAAAGAGTATTTCCGACAAGGCTCAAAACTGTTTGAGAAACATAAATGAAATCATGCTGATGACAATCATTTATATGGTCCATTTTAATTGGAGTATCTGGAATACAAATTTAACATTCTGGAAGATCTGTATTGAAGTCTATCACCAAGCTTCAGACCTGAAATAAAAAATAGCATCATTAGTTTCGGTGTTCGGAGACCCTATATGATGAACCCAGAGTCAGCAAAAATACTTTCTGCTGCTTTTGAAGTGCCCACACAACCGTAAGTCCCGCCTGCCTCGCAGTAGCACCCTGACCAAAGACCTCCTCACCCTGGAAAGAGTCCAATACCAGGCAGCGCGACTCATCACCCGAGCTCGCAGGACAACCAGGGTTGAGATCCTCCTCCTTGAGGCCAACCTCCCACCACTCCACCTACGCGGACAACAGCTGCTGGCAAACCACCTCTGCCAAGCCCTGTCCACAGGCCACTCCACCTTCTACCGCAGCGCAGCCTCCTGCCTACAAAACGGCCCAGGACGGCGCCTCGGCCTCTCCTGGGGTGCGAAAACGGCCATCCGCACCCTGAAAGAAACCCACGGGCTGGCACTCGCTGATGTCCCTGACCTCCGGGCGAGACCCCCCTGGTACTCCGTACCCGTTGAGGACAGACTCACCAGACTCTCCCAAAACTAAGAAATCGGATCATACATG
The DNA here is from genome assembly GCA_030323885.1 of Branchipolynoe longqiensis. Classification (NCBI taxonomy): domain Eukaryota; kingdom Metazoa; phylum Annelida; class Polychaeta; order Phyllodocida; family Polynoidae; genus Branchipolynoe; species Branchipolynoe longqiensis. The sequence continues at coordinate 10,500,468 of CM059201.1, forward strand.
ATGAGGATACTTGCCGGTGTCCATCCTGAAGGCACATGAGTCCGAGTCAAACCCTAACTTGTCAACCGGAAGTGAAAACCTACACTTCTGGTTGCTTTGTAAGTGTCATAAATCAACTCAGCATACCTGAAAACCTACAAATCGACACTTCAAGTATGAAAATCGGTCAATAACTTCCGGTGATAGGTGAATGGCCAGTTGCAGGGGGTCTCAAAATGGAAACGACCCCCCACGAAGGGGGGAGGGGTCTCAAAATTTGGACCCCATCATTTTGTGTTAGCCTGAACCCTATTGAAGCCAGAACTGCAAAAAAATCAATTTTAGCACAAAAATCCTACGGGAATACGTATCATACTGCACTAATAGCCCGGGTGTCTTGTGTTTGTGTGTGTTATGTGGTGTTTGTCTATTTGTGTGTAGCATGGGTGTGTTGTGTTTATGTGGTGTTTGTCTGTTTGTGTACAGCCCAGGTGTGTTGTGTTTGTGTATTTATGTGTTGTCTGTATGTTTGTGTATAGCATGGGTGTGTTGTGTGTGTGTTTATGTGGTGTTTGTATGTTTGTGTATAGCCCGGGTGTGTTGTGTGTGTGTCTTTGTGTGCTGTGGGTCTCTTTGTGTATAGCCCGGGTGTGTTGTGTTTGTGTGTTTATGTGGTGCTATATGTTGGTGTATAGCCCGGGTGTGTTGTGTGTGTGTCTATGTGGTGTGTATCGGTTTGTGTATAGCCAGGGTGTGATGTCTGTGTATGTTTTTGTTGTGTTTGTCTGTTTGTGTATAGCATGGGTGTGTTGTGTGTGTATGTTTATGTGGTGTTTGTCTGTTTGTGTGTAGCCTGGGTGTGTTGTGTTTGTATGTTTATGTGGTGTTTGTCTGTTTGTCTATATCCTCGGTGTGTTGTGTTGTGTGTTTATGTGGTGTTTGTCTGTTTGTGTGTAGCCTGGGTGTGTTGTGTTTGTATGTGTATGTGGTGTTTGTCTGTTTGTCTATATCCTGGGTGTGTTGTGTTGTGTGTTTATGTGGTGTTTGTCTGTTTGTGTGTAGGCTGGGTGTGTTGTGTTTGTATGTTTATATGGTCTGTGTCTGTTTGTGTATATCCCGGCTGTGTTGTGTTTGTGTGCTTGTGTTGTGTTTGTCTCTTTGCGTGAGGCTGTTTAGTTTACTGTTTTAGTTGTAAAACTACAAAGATGTTTTCTTAGAAATATGGGCGTGGAGAGTAAATCCCGACTCTCTAATTATTGTATTAGTCACGTAGCACAGTGATATATCACAGTTATATACCACAGTCATATACCACTGTCATATACCACAGTCATAGACCACAACGATATACCACAGCCATATACCACTGTCATACATCACTGATATATACCACGATGCTATACCACAATGACATACCACAGTGATATACCACAGTACTATACCCCAGTGACACACCACAGTGATATTCCACAGTGACATATCACAGTGCCACACCACAATGACATACCACAGTGATATTCCACAGTGACACACCAAAGCAATATACCACAGAGGCATACCATAGTGATATACCACAGTGACATACCACAGTGATATACCACAGTGACATACCACCGTGATATACCACAGTGTTACACCATAGTGACATACCACAGTGTCATAGCTAGGTGACATACCACAGTGATATACCACAGTGCTGTATAACAGTGACAAACTACAGAGATACACCACAGCTATATACCACAGTAATACATCACAGTGATATACCACATTGACATACCACAGTGATGTACCACAGTGCTATACCATAGTGACATACCACAGTGATACACCACAGTGATATAGCACAGTGTTGGAGCACAGTGGCACACCACAGTATTATACCATAGTGACATATCTCAATGACATACGACAGTGATACACCACTGTGACATACAACAGTGACATACCGCAATGACATACTACAGTGATATACCACTGTGACATACAACAGTGACATACCTCAGTGACATACCACAGTGATACACCAATGTGACATACCTCTGTGATACACCACTGTGACATACCACAGTGCTATACCACTGTGACATACCACAGTGATACACCACTGTGACGTATGACAGTGATACACCACTATGCCATAGCCCATTGACATACATCAGTGACATACCACAGTGATACACCCCAGTGACATCCCACAGTGATATACCACAGTGACATACCACCATGTTATACCACAGTAATATACCACAGTGATATACCACAGTGATATACCACAGTGATACCCCATAGTGTCACACCAATGTGACATACCACATTGATACACCACTGTGACATACCACAGTGATACACCACTGTGACATACCACATTGACATACATCAGTGACATACCACAGTGATAGACCACAGTAACATACCACAGTGATATACCACAGTGACATACCACCATGCTATACCACAGTGATATCCCACATTGATATACCACAGTAATACCCCATAGTGTCACACCTCCGTGACATACCACAGTGATACACCAGCGTGGCATACCACAGTGATACACCACATTGGCATACCACAGTGACATACGCAAGTGATACACCACAGTGATATACCCCATTGATATACCCCAGTGACATACATGAGTGCTATACCAGAGTGATACACCACAGTGATATGCCACAGTGATATACCACCATGATATACCACAGTGACACACCACAGTGATACACCACAGTGACATACCAAAGTGATATACCACAGTGACACACCACAGTGATATACCACAGAGATACACCACAGTGATATACCACAGTGCTATATCACAGTGACATACCTCAGTGACATGCCACATTGATATACCACAGTGACATACCAGAGTGATACACCACAGTGATATAACCCAGTGATATGCCACAGTGATACATCACTGTGATATACCACATTGACATACCACAGTGACATACTACAGTGATACACAACAGTGAAATACCACAGTGATACACCACAGTGACATACCACAGTGACATACCACAGTGACATACCCCAGTGATACACCACAGTGACATCCCACAGTGATACACCACAGTGACATACCACAGTGCTATACCACCGTGATAGACCACAGTGATTGCCACACTGATATACCACAGTGACATACCACAGTGATATACCACAGTGACACCCCACAGTGATATACCACAGTGACATACCACAGTGATACACCACAGTGACATACCACAGTGATACACCGCAGTGACATACCACAGTGCTCTACCACCATGATACACCACAGTGATTGCCACACTGATATACCACAGTGACATACCACAGTGATATATCACAGTGACACACCACAGTGATATACCACAGTGACATACCACAGTGATACACCACAGTGACATACCACAATGGTACACCACAGTGACATACCACAGTGCTATACCACCATGATACACCACAGTGATATACCACAGTGACATACCACAGTGATAGACAACATTGACATTACACAGTGATATACCACAGTGACATACCACCGTGATTCCCACAGTGATTTACCACAGTGACATACCACAGTGAGATACCACAGTGATTACCACAGTGATACACCACAGTGATACACCACAGTGACATACCACAGTGATACACAACCATGACATACTGCAGTGCTATACCACAGTGATATACCAGAGTGACACCACAGTGCTATACCACAGTGATATACAACAGTCTTATACCACAGTGACATACCACAGTGACACACCGCAGTGATACACCACAGTGACATACCACAGTGCTATACCACAGTGATACACCACAGTGACATACCACAGTGCTATACCACAGTGGTATACCACAGTGACATACCGCAGTGCTATACCACAGTGCTATACCACAGTGATATACCACACTGATACCCCACAGTGACACACCACAGTTATATCACACAGTGATATACAACAGTGTTATAGCACAGTGCTATACCACATTGATATCCATGTTGTTGGCTGTCAGCTGGCGCCTGCACGCATGCGGGCCGAGGTTACCCGGTGTGTGTGGCCTCAGCTTTTTGATTGCACATAATGATGGCCCGTGTCGACGTTCTGCGCAGGCGCAGCCGGAAACTGATGACAGGGTTCCCTGTGGGCGTGGGGCCTTCAATTTCCTGTTTCAGATCGACATGGATGAGGGCGAGCTCATTCCTCATAACTGGCCGCTAGAGGGCGTTCACAGCCGGGGGTAGGTACCAGCAGGACACTGGCCGATAATGAAGTCTTGACATCGTTAATCGGGGATCAGTTCAGTGACTTGTTAGTCACAAGTTCCAGTTGGGTTGGGTGAATGAGGGGAGGCCTCGCTTCTTGTGTGGCAGGTGTAGGGTTAGATAAAAGATTCACCCCTTACTTCCAGTACAGGGGTGAATGACAACGTAGTCTAAATACGGGCGAAAATAGCTTTAGTATGGAACATGAAGTAGAAACTGTAGTTCCATGATCAAATGGCTACATATATTGGCAGAGATTTGGTGAAATGGGAGAGAATGCAAAAATCCATGATGGCAGCCATAGAACGCCGTCGATTTCAATTTTAAATCGTATTAAACTAGCTATTATACTATATTTTTCAACTCAAAGGTAGCGGGTATATATGAAGACATCTACAAAGAATAAATGTTGCTTCTTAGATTGTGAAATTAGGCTCTCATAAAGACTCAGTTCATTAGCCCGATTTTTTGACCGTTTTTATATAAGGCTGGTCTTCACCCATGTACTACAAGTACCGGGTGAATCTGTTATCTAGTGTAGGGTATGAACCCCACCTGGCTGGCTGTTATATTTGTCGCTGCATATCCTGGGACTCAGCATTACTAGGATAGGGAGATGACCAGTGGAATGAAGAAGATCAATAGGGCTTGCCGGCCGTCCGAGATAATGCTAGGTGGTGCTTGTGTACTATCATTCCGTACTCTTTGTGTACTATCGATAAGGGCAGTGACCATGCTAACAGGAACCCTGTCGGTGGAGGAGACAAGAGGACCAGACTACTCTGCATCTCAATGCGATTCATATTGCAGGTCATTCAGTGAAAAAGGGGAAACGGTCAACAATACACAAAACCCTTTCACCCGATTCTTAAGTTACATCTGATCAAAGTAAGTTTAATTATGCCATCTTACATACAGACGACAATATGTAGCATAGTTTGTGTTTTCGTAGCATACATAAATAAAGGACAATGATTCCAAGTTAGCCTATATGGACTGATAACACATGAGTGCCACCTAGCATTATCTCGGCCAGCAAGCCCCTATTGTCTGCGATTGACAGTTCTCCCTGCTTCATCAACAAAATGATAATGTGACTGAGTGGGACATCAGGTCATGGTGCTAGTGCCCTGGTCTCACAGTGGGACAGCACTATAAAATCACCAAGAGTGTGCAGATGTTGCCAGGAAGTAAAACTCCCAACAACCAACCAACCTCACTTCAGCCCGTCTCCACCCATCCTCCACACCTCCACCCACCCTCCACACCTCCACCTACCCTCTCCACCTCCACCCAACCTCCACACCTCCACCCACCCTCTTCACCTCCACCTACACCACCCACGGTCAACAACCTTCAAACAGTTCCTCATCCTCCGTGAATCGCAAAGCCTGTTCCTTGGCCGGTGTGATCATGTCGGGACAAAGCGGGACTCAGGGTAAAGCTCATGAAGGAGGTGGAGTGGGCAGAAGGAGGGGGAGCAGGAGGCCACCTGGAGGGAAGGTGGGGAGTATGGCTGCTTGGAGCAGCTAACCTGCCCTCCAGGCCGCACACCAACCACCAGCTCCACCTACCCAACACCCTAAACTTATACAAGTTGTACAGGAGTTGGGGAGAAGACAAGTAGAGAAGGATAATAGGATAATTACATTGCATGAATAATATACGCATAAGAGTTTATACATAACATAATAATAACAATAAAATATCGATTTTCACAACATCATTTACTAATAATTCAAGTTGCAAAAGCTAATGTAATCTTTTTTTATCTGAAAGACATTTATCTTGATTTGATCCTATATATTCAACTTTGATACTCTGAGGTCCCTGGTGTTTGTGTGTGGCTCGGCTCAGAGCTTGGCATGTCACTGTCTCCCCACACTGAGGGTCCCAGTGTTTGTGTGTGGCTCGGCTCAGAACTCGGCCTGTCCCTGTCTCCCCACACTGAGGGTCCCAGTGTTTGTGTGTGGCTCGGCTCAGAGCTTGGCCTGTCCCTGTCTCCCCACACTGAGGGTCCCAGTGTTTCTGTGTGGCTCGGCTCAGAACTCGGCCTGTCCCAATCTCCCCAGACTGAGGGTCCCAGTGTTTGTCTGTGGCTCGGCTCACAACTCGGCATGTCCCCGTCTCCCCACACTGCGGGTCCTAGTGTTTGTCTGTGGCTCGGCTCAGAGCTCGGCCTGTCCCCATCTCCCCACACTGAGGGTCCCAGTGTTTGTGTGTGGCTCGGCTTAGAGCGTGGCCTGTCCCCGTCTCCCCACACTGAGGGTCCCAGTGTTTGTGTGTGGGTCGACTCAGAACTCGGCCTGTCCCCATCTCCCCACACTGAGGGTCCCAGTGTTTGTGTCTGGCTCAGCTCAGAGCCCGGCCTGTCCCCATCTCCCCACACTGAGGGTCCCAGTGTTTGTGTGTGGCTCGGCTCAGAGCTCGGTCCGTCGCCTTCTCCAGCCGGCCATGAGGAACCAGCGCCCCCAAGCGGCGCGCTGGTCAAGCACTGGAAACCAGCGGCACAAAGCGCTCCACTAACCCCTCCCACCTCAGACCCCCTCCCCACCTCCCCCATCCCCTTACCTTCCCCTTACCTCTCCGCTACCTCTCCTTCAACTTTCCCCCACCTCGTTCCCCCACTCCCCCACCTCCTCCCACCTCCCCTACCGCACCTCCCCTGCCCCCCCCCCCGACCTCCCCTCTCCTCCTACTTCACCACGTCTCCCCACCTCCCACCACCTCCCTCCACCTCCCTCCACCTCCCTCCACCCCTCCCTCCACCTCCTCCGCCTCTACTCCTCCACCTCCCCCAGCCCCTAATCTCCCCCCTTCCCCCACTTGTCCCTACCTCCCCACCGTCCCCCCTCCCCACACAATTCCCCCGCCTCCCCAACCTCCCTCTCCCCCACCTGCCCCGACCTCCCCCCCACCTCCCTCTCCCCTACTTCCCCCTCCCCTACCTCCCTCTTCCCCCTACCTCACCCCCACCCCCTACCTCACCCCACCACCCCCTCTCCTCACCCCCCTCACACACTCCCCACGTCGCGCCTCCCAGCCAAGAAGTCGGTGTCAATACGCAGGTCCAGCGGGAACCGGAAATCGAGATCTCGCTGGTTGCTGGCCGTGTGGTGGGACGCGGGCCGGTGACGAGTGGCTGGGGGGGGGGGGGGGCCGAGGAGATGCAGCGGAAGGACGTCACGGAAGGTCACAGGTCACAGAAGGACCCGGCTCCACCTATCACCTCGCGCGACGCAGCGGGAGGTGCCAGGATGTCCCAGAATGCACCTGACCTTATTCAAGAGTCCACCAGGGGGTGCCTGGAGTTCCTAACAGCCACGTGTGACATGACTGGAGGAAAGAAGGACTTTAACGGTGCTATCCCATAATTTGTGGAATCATATTCCGTCATGAATATAACAAATTAATGACCGTGGATGGTTGGTTGTTGGAGTTTTACGTCCTGGCAACAGCTCTCCAGCATTGCTGCCCCACAGGGAGACCAGGCCGCCATCACCACGACCTGATATCCCACTCTATCACATTATCCTGACACTGAGCCAACCAGTCCTTGCCATATCCTAATAATGCCGAGCACAAGTACCAATCCTGAGTTATTCTGTTGACTCGACCAGTGTTCGAACCCGTTCGAATCCCACAATCTAACAAAATGGGAGACGGATGCTCAACTCATTCGGCCATCCCGTCTGGTCTAATGACAATGTGATGGGTTATATATTTGGTATTATGTGTATTATATATTAAATATTATATATTTGGTATCAGGTATGCAGGTATTGCAGGTATTGCAATACCTCAGGGAGTTTGACGCCCCTGCCCTGTAGAGTTGTAAACCACTGCCTTGTGGTACAGGTTCTTGACAGAACCGAAGGCTAAGGGAGCAAACCCTAAACAGAAAGCCATGTCACTGTGGCAGCATTAAGGGTGGTTGATGTATGGAACTCCCGACATTTCCCGACCACCACTGCAGGGACAAATAGTTTTGCGCCTGTCTTGACATGTTCTTACCGGTGTGACACCTCTATTTGCTCCCCCGAGAGAGTGCCGCTGGCAACTTGCAAAAGCCAGCAGCACTTCAACACTTTTGCAGGCAGCTTTCATGAAATGTACAACCGCACAAAACACCATACCGGCTCGCAAGGATACCATCAAGAGAAACCTGTAGCTGAGAGACATTAAGACCCACTCATGGACATCACTCTCACAGCAGAGAGCGGCAGTCAAGTAATGAAAGCAGTCTTTGTCGCATCGCGACCGACAGCATGATGATGATGATGATTATGTGTGTTCATTAAATGGGGTAAATGTCAATTGATTGTGTTACTTCCATTCCTCCTTGTATATATCCTAGTCACGTCTGGTGCCAGGCTAGGTAGCGGAAAGTTTCAAGTTGTTATGTCATCAGTTTAACTCAGCCTGGATTCGAACATATGACCTGCCACACGGAAAGGGTACGCTCAACTCATTTTGGTTTTATTCTCAACAACGTAAAATGTGTAATTCCTACCAAACTGACCTAAGCCCCAAATACCACATTGCGCAGGCGCGGCGCTAATGTTAATAGATATAGTCCTGGAGCCATTGCATTGACGAACGCCAGACGCGGTGCTGGCCTGCGGCCATTACGGCTTCTATTTACACTCCCTCTGCTGCGTGAAGTCACTCAGCAGAACAGCGAAGTATGTGTGATCAGGTTATGAGGTGCTTCTTTACTGAGCACACACAGCAAGGAGGCAGCGTCTACTGCGGTGGTAATGTGGCCCGCCCCTCACTGTGTACTCTGATGGCGTTGCACATATCGATATATGTAGAATATAATTTATTATATATATATATATATATATAAGTAGGTGGAGTTTCCCCCTTCTCTCTTTAATTAATTATTTATTATTAATTTCTTATTTATTCTTCACTGTACATTCACCCCGGGCCCCTCTTTTGCCCTGGGACTGCCATTTCATTGCCGCTTGGCTCATTCCCGCTTTGATTGCACTCGCAGCACCACTTATTTTAGCTTTAGGTAGGGCTGTTATTTTGCCCGACCAAGGGACCTTCAAGCAAAAATAAAAGAAGGTTCCCCACCACTACTCTTTGTTCGCTCTCTCTCTTTCCTTTACCGTAGCCTAAAATTTATATATACAGTATAATCCTGTTAAACCAAGCTCAGTTAAACCAAACGCACCGTGATTCCAAACTTTTTTCGGCGGCCAGGCAAAATACTACCATTTATCACATAAAAAAAAGTTGGCTAAACCAAAGTCGGTAAATCCAAATTAGCGGTTAATCCAAACAAAATTGTTGGACCCCAGGCCACTTCCGGTATGGTTAAACCAAACTGTCATGTGGTTATAAGGACATCTGAGACCACCAGTGACTTTTTTATATGATAAATGGCAGTATTTTGCCAGGCCACCCGACAGGGCTCTCTGATGGAACGCTAGTGGAGCGAACGCAACACGATCACATCACCGGTTAAATGCAAGCAAGGGAAGGAATCTGACACCTCCCCATCGCGCTCCGTTTCCACCAACCCTGGCACAACCTCCTGCACCACCCCTGACATAAAACACGAGCAGGTGAAAAGCAGGATCGTCGACCTCCCACTGAGGTGGCCTGTTCTCCCAGTGAGGCAGCACTATAAAGTCGCCATGAGTTCGCACTGTCACAAGTCGGTACCTATCCTGATATGTGACCTTAGGTGTTGCCAGGACACAACACTCTAAGAAACATCATGGGTTTGAAATTTGGTCTGCTACAGCATATAATCCAATATTGCTATATATGTATTACTTCTTTTTTTTCCTTGAAGATTTATACGGCATATCAGCTCAGCACGATGGTGCTTGACTGGGACTGGGGAACTTGCATATTGTGATCTGAACGAGTGTTCAGCATGAGAGTGGAGAGAATTCCCCCAACCAGTGATGCTTTGGATCAACATCTCAAAAGGAGTGTCTTCCAAGCGAGCATCTGGACAACAGCCCACAGGTCTATGATGCCTGTCAACAACCCAACTAACCATGTGTGGAAGGAAGAGGATGGCAAGCTGCTTCCCATTTGGACCTCGCTGCCCCTCGCCAAGGATGTATTCCACCTGGATGTGAAGTGCGCTTGCCCACTTACCTGCTCTCGGTGGAAATGCATGAAGAGAAAGTTGAAGTGCACACGTCAGTGCAAGTGCACATGCGAGAAGTAGCTGGACTAGAACAATTTCCAATACTAACATGATGTATATAGGTTAATTTGGTTAATTTGTTAGCCATTTTCTTATTAAATGTACTGTTCAAGGAGTTTTTCAAGCAATTGACTAAGCAGTTACTCGGAAGTAGGACTCAATATAAGAGAAGATATGCTCCAATCATGTTTATTTTATTTTTATTCAATTACTCATACATGCAAACCTAGGTATAGAGACCAAAATCATCATTCTAGGTTCAATAGTACAAAAGTTACGAGGTGTAATGCGAAAAAAAGCTTGAAATAGGCAGCCATCTTGGTTTTTGGTGGCCATTTTGTTTTTTTTAATCTGAGAGTTTGACACTCGAACCAAAATGGTTCTATAGACCCTTACCTTCAAATTGGTACTGAAAACGAAACTTTTGCATCAATTTGAAATGACTGAGTGCCCGGGCACCCCACTATGATTGATGACAGGCACCTGCCCAGATGATGAGATGATATCTACGCTATCAAAGATGTGCAACGGGATGCACACGGAGTAGGAACACGGCTGGCTGTAAAAAGGGGGGAAAAAAGGCCAGTGACTATTACAAACGCACGTAGGAGTATGGCGGCTACGATTACAGCAACTGTAGTGAGTTTACAACCGTCATGGATGGCCGACCGTGCAACCAGTGGAACTGGGGCATGGATTGCGGCCACTCATCAACACACGGCACCCTTCCCAACCGCTTCATCCACCTGTCGGCATGGTGCGCCACTAAATATAGGAAGGCGAATCCGCACCAGGAGAACGAGTGCAACAACAAGAAACGAGTGTTGGAAAAGACACAGGCCGCCGAGTCGGACCCAGCCACCAGCACCGACTTAAACCGGTCGGGTATTCAGTAGCTCGGCCTGCAGCATTACCGTCAGTACCAATCACTACTACTGAGCTCCCGTCTGACTACAGACGTCCGAACAACACCCAAGGTGAGCCGGCTTTACTTAGAGCTATTCCTGATGCTTGCATATTAAACATTCCCTCTGCCAAACTGCCACAGCTGTCTGCTCAGATGCCAGCCCCCCCCCACCCCCCCACCACCCACCACCCAGGCCCAGCCACCCCACCACTCCCAGGTGACCCACTTAATGACAGGCGATCACCCTCTGCTTCACCCCCGCCCCCGCTACCACCCCCGAACCTTGAAATTTGGTCATACATGCTGCCACCCATCTTCAAGTTCATCCCGGCCCGGCGCCGCACCACAGCCCCACCCCCGCCCACCCAACACCCGGCCCCCACCTGTCCCCCTCATACCCCTCCCCCTTCCCCCGAACTCGTAACATGGGACACCGCTTTATCCGAGTCACCAATTATGCAACCCTCCTAGGGACTCCCTCCCAGCGGGCCCCTGCCGGAAGGGATTCCCCACTCACCCCAGGGGCGCCAACGCAAATGCGGGTATCAGGAAGGGCCAGTACCAGCAACGCCCCTCGACCTACACGATACCAGGCATACCCAAGAAAACCCCAAAACACTAACATAGAACCTTAAGAAAACCACTAACATAGTAATAAGAATAGAACAAAAATACAGTGCCAAGAGGGCCCCCAAAAAAACTAACATAGACTACTAAACATACCAACAGACTATCTATCTGCTACTGAAATATAGACAATCAAATAACTTATAAGCAGCTACTGCTTGGTAAGACAACACCAAAACTACAGCTGGCCAGCATTGAAAACAAGCCTGGGTACCCAGGCTTACATGCTATGGACAGTATAAATACAGCCTCAATAACAAAAATTAAATAAACAAAAAAAACAAGACCTCGCCGACGAAGTCACCCGGCTGGGCAACACCTGCTACCTCTCGTCAGCAGAACTCGCCAGGGCGTATTGACAGCATGCCCCTATACGGGTGCCGCACGTCATCATTGGCATGTGCACGCACCACCAATGCGATAGTGTATTTGCTGAGGGGGAATGGTCACCATGCTCCGTGCTACCTCAAAGACTTCGTTGGGGTTGACCGATCACTGGTGAAAGCACAAGAAACCTACCAAGATGTCATGACCCTGGCCAGCGAGCTCGGAATGGCCCTCTCACCGGCCAAGTGCGTGTCCCCGACGAAGAGGCAGCCAATGGCTCAGAAGCATCATCTCGGCACAAGAAATCACCGTACGGATCCCCAACATCAAATTCGCCGACGTCCTCACCGAATTCAGACTCTGGACATCCAGACGAAGGGCTTCTAGTAGAGACCTGTAGAGGCTGGTAGGTTGTTGTTGTTGTTTTGGGGAGTTTTCAGTCGCATTGGTGCGCTGAAGGCTGCAAATCTGCAGCACTGAATGGGCACCACTGAAAGCAGTCCCATGTGGTTGGGAGTTGGCTTCCAGTGGGTAGTAATCAGAGGAATTGAGGGGTATGGGGGAGAGGGGGAGGAAGGAAAAAGGAAGCCTAAGAGTCCAACCACAGTCCTCTGAGAGGGCCTGGGGAGGCTGGGTGGTTGGTGTAGTTTTGCACCCCAGTAAGACCCTAGGCCATACCAGGATGTGCAGCGACTTGTAACAGTGCGCACTCATGGCGACTTTATAGTGCTGCCCCACTGGGAAATCAGGCCGCCGCCGCCATGACCCGATGTCCCACACAGTCACATTATGCTGACACTGTGCGTCCAGTCCCTGTCCTGATTTCATAACGCCAAGCGCCGAGCAGCAACAGGTACCCATTTTATAAGTCATTGGTTTGACTCGACCAGGATCCAAACTTCAGTCCCTCCAGATTCACCGGTATGCACCGTAAGTCCGGCCAAGGCCAGAGGAAGAAGTGAAGTGAGGATGGGATTAGTTAGGCAGAGGGTGGGGTTACCTGTTTGTTGCAGTGAAAATTAGTGGTTAGTTAGTAGTGGCACCAAGTCAGCTATGGCA